>JAQOWM010000784.1:112500-202500 GCA_029041755.1 Resseliella maxima
TTGAAATAATTGCGCAGATATCGTTCTTACGATAATAAGTCACAGTATAGCAACTTTTTTTTTCTTTTTTTTTTTTTTTTTTGTCCCTCAACTAACCCCCCAATCAATATAATGACCATGTTTGGCATTTGCTCATGTGGTTGCGATTAAATTTAAACGTTATAATAATATCACGAGAGAAAGAGAAAAATTATCACAATTGAACGAATCACATGGTTTAAAATTATTTGTAAATTCCATGTTTTGTTGAATATCACAAAATAAATGTCGAGTTAAAATGATTTTTTTTTTTTTTTTTTTGTTGTTTTCGTTTATGTTGCTTGTCAAACGAACCTTGAACGCGAACAATTTTAATGACTTGTTCTTCAACAGCGCCACCATGGCCGCCACCGTGACCACCTGAATAACCACCATGGCCGCCGCCATGTCCTCCTTGTTCTTCGATAATTTTCACGATTTTTGTTTGGCCACCGCCGCCACCGCTTTGCCAACCGCCATCACCGCCGCCTAAAATTCAATAAAACAATATTTTAACCAATTGCTATCAATCGAAAGCAATAAAATGGATTTAATGTGGACAAATATTTCACATTTTTGCTCGGTATTCACTGTTTCATTTATGCAAAAATTTTCTCATTGTAAATATTTAGAAAGTGTTTTTTTCACATGGTAAACACACATTTGATGGATTTATTTTTTTTTTTTTCTTTTTCCAAATTGATTTTATTGATGTTTTGATCAAAATTTGAACTGATCTCCGTCAACAAGATCGTTATCGTAATGAAAATTTACATTCAAATGTATGTCAAGCATTTCCGTTAAATTCTATTTGAATGAATCTATAAATAAGATGAATGACAGAACGCTTTCTTTTTCACTTTTAATTTTTCACATTCGAATGGAATTTTTACATTGACAAAAATGTTACAATTTTACAATTTTTCCAGATATGTTCAATTGAACTTGTTAAATGTATTTCGTAAATGGAACAAATGAAACAATGTGGTTTAACCATTGGGAACCGTTGATAAATTGTAAAAATGAATTCAATCAAATGAAATTGTGATGGAAAAATTCTTTCGTTAAGATTCGTATTCATTTGAATGTTTTGATGAATTAACGATCTTGATTTTGTGACAAAAAAAAAAAAAAAGAAAAAAAAAAAACGAAAACCAGAATCTTACCTGATTGCCATCCACCGCCGCTTCCATAATCACCACCGCCGCCGCCACCTCCCAAGAAACCGGCTGAAGCATAGGCAACGCAAACAAGTACACAAACGAAGACCTGCAACAAAAAATACACTTTAATCGCACTGTTTCAGCATTCAAATTAATTGTTACGGATCAATGGCTAAGATCGAGTACATCCATATTCGATTGTACATTCACAAAAATTCTTATCAATCACCAAACATGACTTTATATACGATTTGTTTCTTTGTGAATATTGTAAACATTGGGGATTTCAATTTCGATTTCAATTTCAAATTCAATTTCGATTTCAATTCCAATTTCAATTTTGGTTTTACAATTTTCAATTTTAATCGTTTAACATTTTAATTTCACAATTCAACACACAGTTGATATTTTATTTAAACTTAACAATTTATGATTGAATATGCTCAACAAATTCCTTTTTGGTATGTCGTTACCTTCATTGTTGATGTCGAATAGCTCACAAGAGACAAGTGACTGATGCTGGATGGGAATCGGCATCGAGCTTTTATACCATTCCAAAATATTCGACAAAACGAGAAAAAAAAAGAAGACAGTTCGTCGCACATGAGAAAGGTGTCCGCTCCGAAAGCGACCTAGGCCAAGCCAAAAGAAAGAGAAAAGAAAAGACAAAAAAAAAAAAAAAAAAATAGAGACACTCAACCAGCCATCTTCAAGATTAGTCGTTGCGTTTTCTTTTTTTTTCGGGGTTTTAATTACATGAATAGAAAAGCTCGATACCGCAATTATCATATAACGATATGTCTGTGTGGTTTTTTTTTTTCTATTCCAAATTCATATCCCATACGGTATTTTTTTTTTCATTGCTTCTTCTTCTTCTTCTTCTTCTTCTTCTTGTTGTTCGTTGTCATCATCATCTTCTTCTTCTTCTTCTTCTTTTTTCTTTCATTTTCATAATTTTGTTTTTCTACTTCCATTTATGCAAACCATTAATATTAGCATTTCTGTTCGAATCAATAATGATCAGATCGATAGCGTGAACGTGTGATTATGTCTGTGCGTTTTTCGACTTCATCAAATCGCATTCTATCGATTTGGCTTCAATGTCCCATAAATCTGTCGAATTCATCATCTGATGGATTTGGACAAACAAACAAACAAACACATATTATGTATGCGTTTTCCATTAAGCGAAGCATATTAATGTGGCCGATTTTGGGATGATGAGCTGAATCAAATGATAGTGAAAATAATAACAAAAATTGCAAAATGAAAGTCGTCAATTTTTTTTTTTTTTTGTTTTGATCTCACTGTGACGACAATATCTCTTCAGCCGGACTTATGATGAATGTTACAAAATTCATTAATCGCTCCAATGTTGCAGTCAAAGTGACCAATATTGTAGCTTTGTTGTTGTTGTTGTTGTTTTTTGTGCAATTTATCAAAAAATGCGTTTTCACTCTGGCATTCTCTTCAAATGATTATTATAATCGTTTGTGTAAATTAATTTTTTGGATTTATTGTATAAATCGAAATCGAGATCAAGAAAAACAAAACAAAAATAAAAAAATTCACGCATTCATCTTGCAAACATTTTTTTTTTTTCTTTTCGAAAACAAATGATGCAAACTATGTCATGATTTGCAGCCAACATCGTTTTGGGGAAGAAAAAAAAATGACAACAGCGGCAATCGCTAGTTTTTTTTTTTCATCTTTTTGGCCTTCATTTGCATTGTGTTGAAGAAAATGGAAGAAAAAATATGCGAAAAGATTACATTTTTTTTCGTGCATTTTTTGTTTTGTGCTTTTGTTTTAATCATCATTCAAACCATTGATATGATGATGAAATTTCATCTTTATATGAATAACATGTGTAGAGTTTACCGGCGAATGAACGTCAGTATACGTAAATTTCACACCTGAATGTTATCGCTTTGCGACCACATTTCGCACATGGCTATTTGCCAAATTAGAAAAAAAAAGGAGAAGAGAAAAAAAAAAATACACAAAAAATGTTCGTCGATTAATTTCATGTGTACAAATGTTCAACCCAATTTTAAATGCATTACATCTTGTGCAATGACAACAACAACACCAATGACAAGAACAACAATAAAATACATTGGAACGCAGTCATTGTGTACTGTTTCACAGTCAAGCGCACAAAGCAACAACCAAAAATCATATTACATCAGATGAATTTGAGTCGGGCAGTCGATTATGGTACACAATGTGCACAATTAATCATCACATTAAATACAGCAGGGTGAGAAAGTTTCATTTTTGCCGAATTGTTTCGTGTGCAAATGATTATTTCACTGACTCAAAAATTGTTTGTTCATAATTTCATTTGAGAAGATCCAAGAGAAAAATCAAAGAAAAAAAAAAAAAAAAAAAAAAACGAAACAAATCTTTTCAAATGAATTGCGGTGAGCATTTAGCAATGATACAAATTGACAAATTTTTCCAATGAATTGGTTTGTGTATTTGTGTCTCTGTGTGTGTTTTATTTTCGATTGCTCAAAACATCCATTTTCAATCATTTAATCATTTTATAAAGAAGAAAAGCCAAGCAAGTTGAATGAAACTGACCTAAATTTGGTTTTTAAACTATTCAAAGGTAAAAGCTCGAACATTGACTGTGTTCGCGTGCAGTGCAAAAATTGAGATTTTTTTTTTTTTTCTTTTTTTCCAAATAATAAATTGCGTTTCAATTGAGATTGTTGATGATTGTCTTTTCATTCATATATTCGTTCAATGCAAATGAGTTCGCGACACAATTTTATTTTATTATTCATCGTTTGCGCATCGATGATAGAAATCGACAGTGTTGAGTAAAAGTTACTGTTTGCAGCTTACACAGCTTTTTTTTCTTCTTCTTTATCAACACGCATAAATTTTTATTCCAAATTCGATAAAAAAAAAAAACAAACTAAACCAATCGGATGTTATTCTCAAATTTCAAATTGAATGAAAAAAAGAAAAATGCAAATTATTTCCGAAGACCAGAAATAAAAAAAAAAAAACGAAGAAGATGATGAGAAGAGAGAAAAAAAAATAACAAACAAATGCCATTAATTTTTTGGAATATTCCACTTTTTTGTCATTTCAGTTTTTGATCATTTTCTATTTTCACAAAAAGATGAAATTAATTGCAATAAGAAATTGAAAGAGAGTATTTCAAGGAAACCCAAAAAAAAGCAAATGTTTTTATCCATGAAAATGTCAACAATATTTATTCAATATTTTGTTCATATCATTTTGCCTGTAAAGGCTAACAGTTTATAGAATATTCAACATTATTCTTTTTTTGTTTTTTTTTTTTTTTAAAAAAATATAAAAAAAGACGAGAAAAAGTTGTTCTTAGCATTGTATAATAGCATCTGATGACGGCTTCATTGTAACAATATTTGTTTACCATCCTTGTGGTTGTGACCATCCTTGTGATTGTGGAGCAGCGCTAATAACTTTGATAATTTTAACGCTTGGAGCTGGGCCAGATTGGTGGCCACCATATCCACCACCATAACCACCACCATAGCCACCGCCGTAACCACCACCATATGAGGCACCACCGAATGATGGGCCATTTTCTTGGACTACTTTGATGATTTTAACTGGAGCTTGAGCTTGAGCTGGTGCTGGAGCGGCTTGAACGATTTTGATGATTTGTGGTGCTGCTGCTGGGGCTGGCACAGCAATTGGTTGGATTACTTTAATGATTTGTGGGGCTTGTTGGACAATCTACAAATTGAAATACAAGAAGATATATGTTCAACACAAATATTTTTTTTTTTTTTTTTTGCTTTTTTCTGGTGTGAAATCGATCAATTTGAATTGAAATTGTTAAAGACTTTGGACAAATGGACAATTTTAAATTTAAATTTCAAAATATGCTAAAATTCACCTGTGGAGCTGGTTGGATAACTTTGATGATTTGTGGTGCTGAAGCTGGGGCTGGAGCTGAGTACTGAAAAAAAATGGAATAATTTTCTATTTATCGACCCTTTTATTCCATTAATTTTAGAAAAAAAACTTGTACTTTATCGGAATTTCATCACTTGAAGTCACAAAAAATAAAAAAAATCTTTGAAAAGAAACTCGCACATAGAACTTTGAATGAAATTCTCTTGCAAAATTCTCACAATCAATAATTATTGAAATGATTACTTACTTGTGGAGCAGATTCAACAATCTTGATGATTTGTGGAGCTGCTGCTGGTGCTGGAGCCGAGAACTGAAAAGCACAATTTTTAATTAATTCTAACTCAAACTACTCATTGCTTATTGAGCAATACCAAATGATTAAAGCAAAATATTCAAATTCAGTTGTTTGTGATTTAAAAAAAACCAAATGCCTTTAACGATGAATCAAAAAAAAAAAAAAAAAAAAAAAATGAGAGATGATTACTTGTGGAGCAGCTTCGCTGATCACTTTGACGATTTGTGGAGCTGGGACACTGTAGGCTAGGGGGCTGGAGCACTGTAGGCTGGGGCTGGAGCACTGTAAACTGGTGCTGGAGCTTCAAGAACTGGTGCTGGTGCTAAAATTCAAAATTAATTCTCAATCGACTTTTGATAATATTCTTCAATACAAAGATTCATTTATCATCTTTTGTGATTTTTTTTTTGTTTGGTTTATAATTCAATGTATTCATGCCTGATTTTTATTGAAAACAAATATGATATTTATCAATGATTACAACATATTTATTCAACAATCGCCATAAATTTTAAGGATGAATAAATAAAATTTTGCATATTTCATTATATGAAAATGCATTATGTACACACATTTTGTTCAAACAAATATGAATATTTGAATGCAAATCTCGACCTCATTTATGCATTAAATGAAGAAGATGTGGAAAAAATCCTAATCAAATATGGTAACACATTTTACCTGAATAGATTTGAGCTGGTGCTGCTGGTGCAGCATATGAATATCCCTCATTATGTGGCAATAATCCAGCTGTGGCGCAAGCCAAAATTGACATAACAACAACAAAGGTCTACAGAATAAATAAAAAAAAAAACACATATTGATTAGAATAAAATTCGATAAAAATATACTGGATTTATTTGGTATGAATTGAGCTGCACATTGAACTGAAATATATGCACAAATGGAAAAAAAACTCAAAAAAAAAAAAAAAAAAAAAAAACAAAAACCGTTCGTAAAGCGAATCAAACTGAAAATTCTCCAGTTTACCTTCATTTTTAGATGCTTTTCGTTTGATACTTCACAAAAAACTGATACTTTTTGAATAAATGCAACCGCTTTTTATACTGATCGAATTTTTATTCGGACAATATATGTGTTTTATTTTTTTTATATAATTTATTTTTTCAAATATGTAAATAATTGTATTTGTCAGTTTGAATGAAAATGGCCATTTGACTTATATTTAAAATACGAATAAAATTTTTGTTACAATAAATTTGTGTGTATTAATCGCTTACGCATTTTTTCAATTTATATGAAGGTAAAATTGATTTTTATCTGATTTTGATTGATCTGAGTATATTGCCAATCAAAATTCATTGAATTTTTGTGATCTATTTTACAAAATGAGCAAACATTGCATTATTAATGCGTTGACATTAAAACGTCATTTAAAAAAAAAAAAAAAAAAAAAAATTGTATATTTGAATGAGTTAAAAGCCGATGAAACGAAAGAAACCAAGAAAGAAAAAAAGTATATTTTAATGATTTGCATATCCTTTCAATCGGCATAGTAATTTTGGATGGTATTGGGCATCATTAAAAAAGATTCACCATAGTTTTTTTTTTTATTTTTTCATTCGTTTGTCCATTTCTTCTTTATAATTATTATTTCGCTTTCGTCAACTTCCCATATTTCACATTGCGTTGACACGCAGCAAATGTTATGCTCGATTAAAAATTGATTGTGAATCTTATTTGCGTAGTTATTTGATTATCTAATTTCACAATTTCTTGACGACAAATTTTAATTTTGTCATCTTTACCAAATATAAACTAAAATCTGTATGAATTAATTGGGTTTTATATTCCACAGGTGGATGTGAAAAAATCGTGCAACCACAATAACCACATCGACGACAACGGCAACGAAGATAACGATTCATAAAATTTGTTGGTTTGACGTAACCTTTGCGATATGTTGCGATAAATATTTGGCTGGAATTTTATCGTAAATCTGTTTTTTGTGTTTTTGTGTTTTTTTTTTTTTTTTTTTTTCTGAATAAAAAAAAAATATTCATCTGAAATTATCAAAAGTAAAGAAAAAGCATCGAATTTAAACATGAATGGTGTAACAGCAATGGATGAAAATGGTGAAGGCGTTAAAAGTCCAATTAAACGTCTTGGATCAACACGAAAATTAATACTTTTCAATAGTAAGTACAATTTTAAGTGGATTCTTAGTTTATTTTGAATGTTACGATTATTGTGCGATCATTTCATTTTATATTATTATTACTTGTTGGAAATATACGGCCGATCATAAACATTTTTTGTTACCCATAATAAAACATATATCAATGGGAGAATCTTATGCAGTTTATTTGATCGAGAAAAATGGACGACACATGCATTGTATAAATCAAAAAAAAAAAAAAAGAAAAAAAAAAGAAAAAAAACTTGCAACAAAATATGCCAAGTATCAAACCAACAAGTATATCAGTCTCAATGACATTTTAATATAGCAAAAACTGTGACTAATTCTTTTATTATAATTGATACAGTGCATTTTCAATGGACTGACAAATGAAAATACCAAAAATATAAATTGACACTTATACGTACATATGAATTATACAGTCCAGAAACATTATATTGTTTTTTAAAGGTTAATAAATGACCAAATGGTTTTGTTGAGGAAAGGAAGGAAAAAAAAAGAAGAACAGAAAAAGTGACTGTGTGAGAGAAAGATAGAATGATAACAAACGAACGAATGAAAAAGAACAAAGAGCTAGAATTACTGAGTTCGGGCATAAGAGTTCATCTTTCGATTAAAATTAACGTATTTGTACATATAACAAAAGCCGGAATTGAATAATTTACGCACATAATATATACTTTATTAAGTGGCCGAACCGAAAAGTGACTGCACTATTAAGATGGATTGTTTATTAACGAAATGATTTTTTTTTTTATGAATTCACACGATGCGTACTCAAGTGAATCGCATAAACGTGCGAGCTAATAAAAATACAACGACAGAGAAATGAGACTTAGATTTTGATGCCGATTGTGAGAGATATGCATGAATAAATGAAGAGAGAGAGAGAGAACGAGAAGAGAGAGAGAGAGAGAGTGAGTGAGTGAGCGAAAGAGAGGGGTAGAGAAAGAGAGCGAGAGAACGAGAAGCGAGAGAGAGAGAGAGAGAGAGAGAGAGAGAGAAAGAGAGAGAGAGAAAGAATGAATAAAAGAGCGAGCGAGAATGACAGAAAGAGAGGTGGAGATACCAAGAAAAATATAGAGACCATGAGTAGTCTCGATGATCGGCAACATGATCAACTTTCAAATTGCATGCACGAATCAAACAATTATCTTATTAAAATGTTTATTATATGAGATGAGATTATATGTAAAATGATTAAATTATTATCCATAACTACAATGGCATTAAAGTGAGAATGCATGATTTGCCGTGAAAACAAGTATTCATATATTCAGATTCGAAGAAAAAAAATCGCATTTTATTTTAAGAGTTAAACAAGAAGAAAAGTTGCAAATTTGCTTCATTTTTTTTTTTTTTACTTTCATTCAAAATAAATATGTCCAAGTCTCCCAAGGATGTCAATTTTTTTTTTTTCGCATATAGAATGCAGATGCTTGAAAGACATAAAATGTGATAATGAAAAAGGCAAAAAAGTTGTTTTGAAAGACGAAAGAAATGAAGTAAAAAAAAAAAAAAAAAAAAAAATAAGAAATAAACAGTAACATTTTGCTTCAGTTTCCCTTTGTATAGTGCCAGCATATGGTTGACACATTTATTTAAGACGACAGACACTTGTGTATGAATGTGAATGTAATTGCTGGCCGTATCGCATCCATTTATTGTGATTTTTTTTTTATTTTTATTTTGGCACTTTCTCTGTTACCACAAACAATTTAAATTCATTTCATTTATGATCATGAACTGCATATTGAAATGAACTTTTGAAAACATGTGCCTTCGTCAGTGGAATATAATTTAAGAAACCAGATGTAGTTTATTCTTTTTTTTCTACGGAACTTTTTTGATTTGTGGCTTTAGGAAAGTGTCTGACATGGCAATCAACTTAATATATTCATATTTATTTTCATAATACAACTTCCTTTGGCCGAAATATTTGCATCATCTTTTCAATTGTTAAAAGCAATTAAACAAGAATAAACACACACACAGAGCTCATATAATACACACATAATATATATTTATGGACGAAAAAAAAAAAAACAAAAAAAAATGAACGTTCATATTGATGCCACCTCTCTTGTTATCTCTTATTCCAATTTCATGTCGTTTCGTCCCTTCCCAATTTTATTTGTCGTTGTTTTACTTAAAACACTCATCTCATCTGCTTAAGTTTCCATCATATTTGCTTTAGTCGCATCTTGTATTGCTTGATACGCTCATCTCTTGTTTGGAGGCTTAGCATCGTCAATATCACTTATTTGGTTTGAACTTTCGCGTCATAGCCGTAAATCAATCCGTACCACAGATTAAGTTTATGATTTCGGTTCGACTGTTTGCCTGTCTTTTTGTTCCAAGAAAAACAGAACCACTCGACACACACACACACACACACACACACACGCACACACAAAATCGGCAAATCTTTTGTGAGATTATCAATGTCTCTAGCGGATAAATGATTTTTATACGAGCAACAGGCATGGTTTAGTTTTGATTCCATTATCACATTGAAATGACATTAACTGCTTTCGTATATAAAGCTTCAATTGCCAAATTGCACTCACACAATCTGGCCCAACTGAATTTGATTTTGCGAATAACATCTGGTCGTTTGTATTTTTTTATTTTCTCCTGCTTTATTTATTGATCAAAAAATATAATCTTTTAGCAAAATCACTGTGACAAATGACAATGGCCAAAATCTCAATTAATTTGAATTGAGATTTCATTTTCTTCTTGTTTCTTCAGGGAAAAACATAAGTCGACAGTTTGAAATCCAACAAAACAAACAAATTCCCTTTACATATTAAATAAAATGTTTTGGATCCAAATGTGGTGTGTGTGTGTGCTCAGCAAAGATTCCGGTTTCGATTTCACTATAAAAATTAACCTTTCACCATTTCAAAAGTCAAATGGTTTAAATCATTTTCTTGATAAAAAAAAAACTCAATTCTTCCGCTATAAATTTCATAAAAAGACTGAACGATTTGGTTACAATTTTGTTAAAATCGTAATGTTTTTGTTGAAAGTTCGATTTGAATTTACTATGGAAAGAAAATACATTCGTAAAAAATATGAGAAATTAAGCTGAAAACAAACATTAAATTCAGTGGAAGGTTCCGAAAAAAATTCAGATAAGAATTGATTTTTATGAAAAATCACTATAAACATTACGCATTTTCAATTAATCGACATTGGATTCCATTTTGGAATTTTAAATAATGTAAGTCTGTTTGTACACTCGTCCACATGGGATCAATCATTACAACGAATAAACAATAAATTCTGTAAAATCAATTAGAATGCTCGTTGTTACCAATTAAATAATCTATTTGTGGTTTTTATTCATGTTTTTTTTCTATATTTATGACAAATGACAGATGAAATCTCATATGAATGGTTGATTTGAATGTTTTATCACCTTTAATTCTTAAAGACTTTTTATCACCTCTAATGCTTGTGAATCAGATTTAAAGAAAAAATGAAGATTAATATCATTATCATTATCACCATCCGCATTAGAGATATTTTAAATGGTTGCTTAATCAAACTTGGCTTAATTCCAATTTGGATTAATTCCAACATGTTTAATTAAGCTAAATTTTTATTTAAATTTAGTTCAACCTGAATAATCGCATCAATTCACATTTATTCCAAGTTGGCATTGCCATCTAAACAGTATTCAAAATATAAACATAAAAGGATTAAAGAATTTTAAACTTGTTTCGATTCAAGTGCGGCTTTTTTTTTTCTTCATCATTTGCTCTGGATAATAGACAAAATAAATAGAGGAAATGTGTTTGAAAACGAGAAAAAAAAAAAACGAAAATTCAAACGAATATTAGAAAAATAATCAATTCCGAATGTAGCGAAATTCAAACAATTCATTTGCTGATAATTATTAAGACCATGAGCGTGTATATTTTTTTTTTTTGATTTATTTTTGAAAGCCCTTGTTGTTTTAAGTCAACAAAAATATGGAATGAATTAAAGAAAATTTATATTTGTAATCCATGACGGTGACGGTGACGATGTTGTTGATGTTGACGTAATTTATCGTAAAATTGAAGAAAATTCCATTTGAAGAATTGTGTCAGGTGTAGAAAACCGTTCCGGCTTCTCTAGATTTACGAATTTAATTTATATGATTTTAGTGATTTTCAAGATTTTGCACGTGTTTTTGCACGAGATCAAAATCAATTTAATTTTCTTCGCTTTTCTTCGATTTCATTTCATTATTCATTCGGTACGCTTTGACTTCCGTTAAGTTATTAATGACTTGGTGTTTATTTTGTTGAGAACTTCGGTTCTTGTTTTTTTTTTTTTTTTCTTTTTTGTTCCACTTTGTTCAAAAGAGTTTCATTTGCTTTACTCTGTTCTGACATTGTTCAATTACACTCTATGTTAGTATTTGTTAACATCGATCGCTTAATCTGTTAGTTTTAGTCAAATTGAATCATAGCATATTTCTGGGCGTAAAATAAGCGCTTGCATCGATGTTACACATGACATGTATACATTTTCATCTCTCATATCTCATCTGTAACTCGTTTGCTTTCCATCTCTCATCTATAATTCGTTTGCTTTTCATCTTAATTTGTCGGGTATTTTTTTCTCATTCTCTCATACTCTCTCTCTCTCTCTCTTTCTCTCTTTCTCTCTCTCTCTCTCTCTAACTCTCTCTTTCTCTCTCTCTAACTCTCTCTCTCTCACTCTCTCTTTTTTTCTCTCTCTTTCTTTCTATCTCTGTACGTCGACTGACTTAGACATATCATAGTTTGTGTTTTGAACTTTCGCGTCATACCATAACCGTAAATCAATCCGCAGCACAGATTAAGTTTATGATTTCTGTTCGCCTGTCAGTTTGTTTATTCCACAGAAGAAGAAGACAAAAACGAGCGAAGAAAACAAAACAAAAAAAAAAAAAAAAAAAAATTGACTTAATACGCATCGGAATATATCTTTCGTGAGATTAGCAAACTCTTGGGCATTCAAATGATTTTGTATAAGCAACAGGCTAATTCAATAAGCTACAAAAATGTTGCTTCCATTATATTTTTATTCAAATGACATTTCAGTATTTGCGTTTTAATAAAAAATGTTCAATTGCCAAATGTATCAAATCTGGCACGAACGGTTGAATGGCAACATCTGGTGTTTGTTGCTCGTCATTTCAAAAGCATTTCTTTTGGTTGTTGCGATGAGTTCTCTTCAGCAAAATCACAGTAATGACATGAATGACAATGGCTTGAAATTCGGATTAATTTTTATCTTTCAATAATAGTTTAGATTTCAATGTGGCTCATGTTGTGCGCTGAACCGCACCATATTTTTTGTTACAACGCAATACATTATCCCATTTTATTCATTTCGATAAGCATTTTGTTTCAATCAACAGATCCATTATTTCCAGCTATTGCATGAGCCGCGCTCATTGTAACCAATGTTATTGAACTGAAGCGATCTAATGTGCGCGTCTATTATCTTGGCCATTAAATAATAAACGCGGCTATTCTCTTCTCTCAATCGATATTTCTCTCTTTCTCTCTCTTTCTCTGCGCTCTATCCATCTTTTCGTTTCGTTTCCTCTTCTTCTGTTCTCATTGCTGTGCGAGAGTCATTTTTTTTACTTCTTCTTCTACATCATCTTCTTCTTGAATTGCAGTGTATGCTACGATGTCATGCACAAAATAACAGCAATCAAATGAAAGAGCAACTACTTATGAATGATAATTTAATAATTGTAAATTTGTGATTTAAAGTGCGATCACAATTTATTTTTTTTATTTTTTATAATTTAATGATTTTGCTTTGTATAAATGTGTGTGTTTGAATGAATGGATTTGTTTTGAAAATAGATTTTTCTCACTTGAAATGGAAATAACCTTCAAACATTTATTACTCAATGATTGACGATTTAAATTTGTATCGAATTTTCCATCCAACTGAAATGATTGTGTGAGATCGACTATGAAGGGCTTTATTATTTCAGAATAAATGGATGTTTCTCTTTTTTTTTTTGTATTCGTTTGTAATAAATGACCTAAAATAATTTTATTCATTTCATTCAACGAGTGAAACTGTAAAATTTGGTATATTTTTAGATCATTTTTTTTTTTTTTTTATTTTGAAACGTGACTATTTTTCCAGTTTATTAACATAAAAGCGCCGAATTAGTCTGAAGGGCATTAAGAGAAAAAAAAAAGAAAAAAAAGTCGTGAATTTCTCATTTATTTCGGTCATAATGCACTCAACAACTATTTAAAGTGCAACGGTAAATAGTTGAAAAACACGCAATATAAACATTTGTTGTTGTTGTTGTTCTTTAATTACTCCAAATTCAGAAGAAATATTCTTTTGATGATGGCGCCCACAAAATTCATCAAATATGACGCATTCAAAAACAAAAAGCATTCATGTCATACGAATATTTAGCGGAAAAACATGCAAATAATTCGTAATTGTGATAAACAAAACATTTTTCGACATAAACATACATTTAATGTATGTTTGCAGATAAGATATTTTATAAACAAGAGAAGGAGAAGAAGAAGAAAAACACCGTTAAACCATTTATGGAAGACAATTTTGCGCGTAAAATGGTTTTTTAAAAAAAAAAAAAACAAAATAAAATATAAATCCGATTAAATGGCAAGACAAAAAAAACCATGTGAAAGAGAATGAAAGAGAGAGAGAGAGATAGAGAGAGAAAGAAAGGAAGACACAATAATGTATATCTTCAGTGTGTGCAACATCAATTTTCACACGTTTGATAATAATGTAAAAGAACCCGAAAAAACAAACCTCGTACTCACATCCACACCAGACAACATAACAATTACAAGAATTCCATTGTACTTTATCAATTGTTATAAAAACAAACATAAAATGTAAACAAATGTTCGATCGGATCTTTTCGTAGTAATTAATTACAATAGGTGTTTTTAGCTTGGTAATAAAAGACAAACAACTAAACAAAATAATGAAAATGAAGAAGAAAAAGAAGAAGAAAATTGTGGAAAAAAAAAAAGAAATGATGTAAAAAAGGCAGCAACAAACAACCAAAACAAAATGGGTTGCGAGTAGATTCATGGCATCAAAACTTGTGAACTAGTAAACTGCGTAACAGTAAGCCGGTGTTTTGATAAGCGTTTTTCCATTGGCGATGAACTTTTTTTTTTCTTTTTCAAGAAATACGCTCTTGAATTGAGAGTGAGCATGCGGGCGCAAATTGGTTGTTTTTTTTTTTTTTTTTGTTTCTTCTTGCGAGCGGGAGTGTGTAATACATGCGATAAAGTATTTAAAGGAAAAAAAAAAAAAATAATAAATATGCTTCGTTTCTTTGTTTGTAGATTTCAAGCTCTAATTGCGCGCGCCAACACCATTATTCACTCAATGTTGATGTTTCTTTTTCCACCGTTGTGTGTTGCTGGTTCATTTTTTTTTTTTTTTTTTCATTCGTTCATTCTTCATCGATGAAAAATGTATTTTCTGTATATTTCATCGAGTATAAATGTTTTTCCACATATTTATGTGTGATTGAAGTGTATTCTCTTGAATGAATAGCATTGTAGTTGCATATTCACGCTCTGGAATCGCACTGAATTGACCAAAAAAAAAAAAAAAAAAAAAAGAAAAAAAAAGCAGCAATAGCCAGAAGAGAAACAATAACAGCAACAAGATGAGCACTGAACAATCAATTCATCGTTGCTGCAACATTTTACTCATAGACGAAAGAATAAACCGAAAGATGCAATGAAAACAATAACACATTTTACACAAATTGTATGAACTGAACTAATGAATAAAACAACAACCGTTTGTGTTTCGTTCATTTGAAAATGTTTTGCAATTCATAACAATTTTCACTGATTGAAAACACACACACACACACATACACATACAAGCGATATGGCAACGATCGTTTCGGCTACTAATGCTATAAAATATGTGTGTCGTTGTACGATTGACTTGCTATTGGACATTTTTACTGTATTTACTTTTCTCATTTTATGTTCAATTCGATTTCTGTAAATTCTCAAATGCCAATTGACGAAGTAACTTCGAAAAAATGACGATCACCATTTGAAATTGCTATATATGTATGAGTGCTATGCTGATGATAAACGGTCTAGTTAAATGCCCTTTTTAACGGTCATTCATAACAACATCCGACATTTAATAAACATCACTTTTGATTAAACTATCCACTTAATGGAAATTTCATTTCTAAATAGAAAAATACATTTAACGAAATAACAAAATATTTTGAACGAATGATGAATGTTCAACGCATTTTGAGTATAGTACAATTTCATCGATAGAATTGCACAATAAAAGATACACAATTAAGTGGCAATCTTTCATTTGATGATCAAAAAAGGGTCAAATAAAAATGATTGAAAAACGGTTGATCGAATAAACTGAATGTTTTCGATTGTTCTCATTATCAAAATGCGAATCGACCAAATTGATTGAGTACAAATGCAAATTAATAAAAGAAAGAAATTCAATAGTTTGGCGATTTTTTTTTTTCTTTAGTTTAGTCAGACATCATGCTTAATTCTTAGATTCTTATTTTGAAACAAATTAATTTGAAAAGAGTGAAACAAAAAAGAATCCATTCACAAATCAGTCGTAGGTGAATGGCGCAAATAAATTTTAACAAAGTCGACTCCTCTCTCCTCTCTCTCTCTCTCTCTCTCTTTTATTCTCTTTCTCTTTGCTATTATCTCACTGAAAATAGAGAAAGAGCTTTCGCTTTGTTTGTCCTTGGCTCCGTCCAATGTCTTATAAATGATTATAAACAAGGCGATACACGATCACGTCTTTGAACTAAATCTTTTCGTCGCCTCTGTAATTGCTTGTTCGAAAATCGTGCAACATTTTTTTTTTTGTTTACATAAATTTTGCCAAATGAAAAATCGCACAACCTGAAATCGATGACGCGTAAATACATTGCAACGAAGAAATATTGTTGTCGTTATGGGTTCTCTCAATTCCGGTGTTTTAGCAAAATTTATTACACACACATATATAGATTATTGTGTATATTATTTATATAGATGTTTGCAACAGAAACATAATCCATTTGTAAAAGAAGAGAAAAGAAAAAGAGTCCTATTTCCTTGTAAACAATAGTAGCCAAAAACAAAACAAAAAAAAAAAAAAAAAAAAAAAAAAAACGTATTTTTATCGGACTTTATGAAACGCACATTCGAATGCCAATTGCCCACACACATAAAGAGAATACGAGAAAGTTGTATGATATTCGACACAATGTCAGCATGTGCGCATGACCATTTTATAGGTTTTTATTCATGATGCTATCAGTGTGTATGATGATATGGCAAGGGGATATCAGAATTTGCAAAATTTGGAAATCTTTTTTTCAAATAATTCGCTTTTGAAAATTTCCAAGCATTTTTTCGAATTCCAAAATCTTCCCAAAAAAAAATTATGTTTTATTTTGTTCTTCATCCAAAGAAAAATGTTCTTTTACTAAGCCAATTCAAATAACAATCCATTGATTTTCAATCGCAATAAAAGGATGTAAATTTTTCAAATTGAAAGAATATTATGTTCACCATTTAATTTGTGCATGTTTTGTTGTAATTCGTCACGATTTCATATCATTTATGTCGATTTGTCGGCTTTATTGTCGGGCGTGACATCCCCTCGTTTAGAATTTCCATTTAGTATTTACAATTCAATCTCATGGAAATACGAAAAACAAAAAATAAAATAAAATAAAAGAGGAGAAACTGAAACGATGCTGCCGGAGTTTGTGTGAATTGGTATGCCGGCGTGTGTGTGTGTTCATTTTTGAACGTCTGCATTTACAAATGGCTTTTTTTTTTTTTTTTTTTTTTAAAAAAAGAGAGAGAGGGAGAGAGAGAGAGAGAGAGAGAGAGAGATAATAGCCTGTTGTCCTTGTAAAACTCATTTTTCGTTTGAAAATGAATTTGATCCTTTTGTCGTGGCATTCTCTCATCATCGTTTACGGCTTAATTACGGATTACATTATTCTTAAGCCCATCTTTGTATTATTCATTTATGTTGTTCGTTTGTATTTTTGGTTTTTTTTTTTTTTTTTTTTCATTTTACTATTTACAAACCAAAACCTTTTGAGTTAGTTCATTTCAATTTGATGTCATTTTTCAATTCAATTTCGATGATGTTTGACAATTCACGATTGATCGTTGATACCAACAAGTCGTTGGTATTAATCTGGTGATTTGCGTACAGAAAATCATTGTCGATGTATACAATGTATTTGAAAATAAGCAATAAAATAAAAAAAAAGCAATTGTTTTCAGTTAGAAAGCTGAGCGGTTCAATTAATAAACACAACGGAATACGTTCTCTTCATGCATTGTCTTTTTATTTTCTTGTGCTTATTGTCGTTGCTGTTATGGAAGTCACGATATACTAGTCTCTGGGCAGTGTCTTTTCAATGGGAAATGCCGTGAGAGATTTCATTTGCGTATTTGTAAGGGGCTATTAAATGGAATAATATCGTGTGGCTGTTGTATTTTATCGTCTTAAGTTTTCTATTAATTTGCTTGTGAATTCTATCCCGCATACTAATTTACGCATACACACAGCACACACACACACACATACATACATATACAAATTCCATATGCACGCATACACATTCATCCACGCAGCAACACTCATTGCAAGCTCACAATCTATTGCCATATTTGCGCCAACACAAACAAATCAACAACAACACATATCGTATACACACAATTGTCATCTCTGTCTGATGGCCATGCTTTCTTATTGCATACAACTGAAAAAAAAAAAAATCATATTCCCATTCGTTCTCGCTTTCGGCCCATCAGTTCACTTTATTCTCATTCAAAATCGTATTTTGAATGCACAACACATAATGCTGTATGCATGCAGCCACTTTACTCTACACTCACATATGACTCACTCGCACATCTGTGCGTCGATTTATGCGCAAATCGAACAAAAACCGATTTTCGTATATTTTCGCCCGAAGCGAATGATAGAATGAAAGGGAGATGAAGAATAATGACGACGACGACGACGACCGATGTGATGATGGTGATGAGAAAATGAATAAGAATAAAGAGAGCAAGTGAACGGGATCGGAAGCGAGAAAGAAAGAGAGGGAGAGAGGGAGAGGGAGAGAGAGAGAGAGAGAGAGAGAGAGAGAAGAAGAAGAGAACGAAATAGAGATAGGGAGAGAGATACAGAGAAAGAGAAAGAGAGAGGGAGAAGGAAAGCCATACATACACACACACACACACGCACTCACACAAAGTAAAAGAGAATAAAGAAGAGATTTGTTGCGTCTCTGCTGCGATCTCTGAGAAATGCATGGATGTGTATTTGTTTTAGTGTGTAGGAAATTTATAAAAATAATAAACGAAAAAGAAGAAGAAGAAAGAAAGAAAGAAAAAAGAAAAAAAAAAGAAATACAAACGAGTACGTTTCTCATACAACATTGACTGACGATGTGTGCTCGATTCGGTTTGGGCTTCACACAGTAATCGTGATGTAGTATGGTTTGTGACTATGATTCAACTAAAAAATAGTGTAACATAAACGTTGTTGTATGTTGGCCGCATCATTATTTTGCGTGTAACTGACACAAAACGTAAAAATTGCGTACTGTTTTGTATTTTTAGTACGAAATGAATTTACTTTTTATTGTTACACATTTTTCTCATTTTTCTCATTTTCTCTCGTTCATTTGTTCATTTGATTAAAATTTTGTGTGCTAATCGTTTGATAGCATCAACGAGGCGTTCAAATAAAAACAAAACAAACAACAATTGGGAATATTAAACATATCGGTGTATTTTTTTTCCCCGGTCCTGTGATTGCTTAAATTGAAAAAAAAAAAAAAAAAAAGAAAAAGAGAATTGTTGCTTCAATTAAATTTTGTGCATTGAATAAAGACATAGTGAAAAACGGTGATAAATAAATGGCCAATTGTGACAAATGAACCGATGCTGAAGCGGTTAGTGAGTGAAAGCAAGAAAAAAAAAAAATAAATAAATAATTTTGCAAATGACAAAACGAAACCATCACCACGAAATTGCCAAGGAAACACGAAAATGAATTAAGGGTGCAAGTGAATAACATACAGTGAAAGGTAGACTGCCTGTGGACATCAATTCATTTTCTCTCTTTATTGCACTGCAAAAAGAGAACCAAAAAGAAAGAAAAAAAAAAAAAAAAACAAAAAAAAATTTGCAACAAAAGAGAGAAAATTACATATGTGCTGGATCGTCAAAGATAAAATGGTATTTGCTTAAAGGCATTTTCAGCACTCGATTTCAATATCAAATCAGTCAGCATTTATGCCCCTTGACATTGTAACAAATCGCAAACACATCAATATCGACTCAATGAAGAGCTAAACACCACAAATAATGTTTTGATTTCAATTCCATTTTGTGCACAGACAGATAGGAACTGACAGTGTTTATTATTATATTTTTGTTTTTATTAAATAAACAAAGAAGAAGAAGAAGAAGAAGAAGAAGAAAAAGAAAAAAAATAAGTCAATTATGAAGAAGATAAAAGCAAAACAGAGAGATTTACTTTGGTATGATTGTGCGTATGATGTGTAGGCGAAAAAATGATTATCCGAAGGATAAATACACAAAAATCTTATTGAAGGCACATCAAAATTGAATTTTTTGCGACAAAAACCAATTGCAACATTTTGTTTATCAGCTAAAAATAATCATGTCAAACATTGGGCAAATATAATTTAACTAAAAATCGTCATTGTATGGTGTGTTCATGGTTCATTCATTCAATTTGTTTCCTTTATTTCGGTTTAGTTGGATTGATTCTTCTTCAGTAACTGTTTGAGTTAAATTTGTTTGGTTCGTTTTGCTTCATCAACGATGAAGAAGAAAGAAAGAAAGAAAAAAAGAAAAAATATTCATTGAAGCAACGCTAAAAATGAATTTTATGCTATTGTTTGGGGCCACAGATTGCAAATGGTCGCTCTACGTGTTTAGCGTTTCGACGTTCAAAATCGACAAGAACAACAAAATAACCGAAGAAACAAAACAACAACAAAAACAGCAACAGCAAGAACATTAAGTCTATTTCCTTTTGATGTTGTCGTTCGTTCTTTGCCTGAATATGTATATATATACATTATCGTCGATATATATTGTTCTGTGTGAATGCATTAAATTTGCCCGTTGTAGTATCGCGCAATATGTTCCTTCGGGAACATAAAGACGCAAATAACAACAACAACAGCAACAACGTTAACTTCGTTTCGGATATAAATAATAACAACAATATAGATTTTCTCTCATTTCTTGCTGTCAGACGATTGCGTGTACTGTATGTTTTTATTGTATGTACAACTGAATTGAGTGAATGCATCGTATAAGTCATCAAATACAAAACCCAAGGCTTTCATTCTCGCTTGAATTTTGCCCGAAATGTTCGTCGCTCACATTTATTCTCCTTGTTAGCATTAAATTGCATTCGCCTCGTTTATGTGTATACACGCATCTCGGCAAATGCAACACCCCAAATACTATATATACATATATATCAAGTGGTCGAAAATTTATGATGGGATTTATGGTGTGGCTTGCATTTGGTATTGTTGCCATTGCTGCCATTGCTGTGTTGCTGTGTTTCTGTGTTTTTATTTTTCGTTCATTTTGATGTTGTTGTTGTTGTTGTCGTTAGTGTTGTTGATTTGGTTTTTCGCTCAGCTTGTGAACGGGTCATCGTCTAATTTCATTCACCACACACTGAGGATCCGACACATAACTAACAACATTTACTTTGAACAATAATCAAATCGTGTGGGAGCATTGAATTGGCGGTCGTCATCGCCGCCGTCATCGTTACCATTATCGTCACTGCCATATCATAATTGGGACCAACGTGAACTGTTCACGGTAAACAGGAACATTATCATCAAAAAAGAAAAAAAAAAAAAAAAAAAAAAAACAATTCAATTTGATTTGCAACTGCAACAAAGATCGGCTTGAATACGATGCAACCAAAATGAATCCAATCAATTATAAAGTGGAAAATGTCTGTGTTGAATTTGATTCAATGGGATTCAATGACATCAATTTAATTTTTATGACAATAAAATACATCACAACAACATGAAATGAAATGAAATGAAACTAATCGAAATGAAGCGACAATGTTAAATGCGACATACTGTGTGTAGTCTCTCTCCCACAACATATGTTGTCGATTAGTATAGTCAGGAACCGCGAGCAATGATCACAAGCATATATACGAGTAGTTGTCACCGTTTGTCGGTTTCATAAATGTGATTATAAATATCCAAAAATAGTGAAATACTCAGTCATCAGAACCACATTGAATAAAGATAGAATTAAAAGAGAGAGAGAGAAAGAGTGAGAGAGAGAGAGAGAGAGAGAGAGAGAGAGAGAGAGAGAGAGAGAGAGACAAAAGGGAATCAAGAGCCAATCAATGGATGAAAACTCATTTCATTCTCTGATCTCAAATATAAATGTGTTTATGCATCAAATGTGTAGCGATAGTGACACGCGTTCATATTTTCATAGTTATTTGATTCAATTCATGTATTAAAAGCAAAACCGCTCTTTTCTCTTCCTACGAAAAACCAAAACGAATAAGCGTCTCGATTGTGGAATAATCGTCGATTTGTTTTGTTTTGTTCTTTTTTTTTTTTTTTGTTCGAAAAAACTTTCAAATTTTTCTTCTTAAAATAATAACAGAACATTTGCATTTCGAAAACCGGAGATGGATGAACATTCATTTATCTTGAGTATGCATTTATTCAAATGAACAAAAAAAAAAAAAAAAAAAAAATTGAAAAGAAAAGAAAAGAAACGAAGTGATCGACATTAATGCTAGAAAATCACAATTCTCGACCATTCAATCGAAAATGCTTGAAATGTGTTAGTTTTGGAAGGAAATAATGAAAGCGACAAAGATTCCGTTCTTCTTGCTTATCGATTCGTTCAATATTTTGATACAACTTGTCTGTTGTTGCTTTTGGAATGATATTTGGAAAACGTGATTTCTTTGTTCAGAGGCTGAGGAATGAAACGCATGAATAATGATGATGATACGGTTTGAGGGAATTCTTTTTTTTTTCTGTATTTTATACGACACTCACCCATAAAGGAAACGATCGATTTGATTGATAATGTCTATTTTTCTAGCTCATTTGACAATGTATCACTAACACAGGCACTTCATTAACATATGCAATGTTCTTTCTTCAAATTCTCTTCCTGTCTGTATTGCTTCACGATTTCTTCCTCTCTTGCTCTTGCTATTCTTCTCTTGGCCTCTTTCTTGGTTTCTCATCCTCTCTCTCTCTCTCTCTTTCTTCTCTCTCTCTCTCTCTCTCTCTCTCTCTTCTCTCTCTCTCTCTCTCTCTCTCTCTCTCTCTCTCTCTGTTTTTTTCTTTCTCTTTTCGTTTTTTATCGCTTTCTCGTCTATCGTCACTCCATATGAAACGCATCGTATTTTATCGTAAAACCCTAATGACCTTCGAACATTGCGAGATAACCGAGTGTCTTTTTTTTTCTGTATGTTTCTCAAATATCGATATTGACTTGTTTTCTCATAAAAAAAAATTCATTCCAAGGGTTGTGCCATCAAAATATGATAAGTCATTCAATAAAAAAGAGTGAGTGAGTGAGAGAGAGAGAGAGAGAGAGAGAGAGAGAGAGAGAGAGAGAGAGAGAGAGAGAGAGAGAAAAAGTGTGAGAGTGTGAGAGAGAGAGAGACAGAAAGCGAGAGCGAAAAAACACATCAAATTACCTATCGATTTGGTTACTTAAATTATACAGTTGATTGGCGCTGCAAAATCATCATCATCATAAATTAAATTGAAGTTTATGTTTGGTGTGAGGAGCGTAATTGTTGTGTGTATTTTTTTTTCTCCCTATTCTTCTTTATTTCAATCTGTTTATGTATTTTGACTATGCATAATCGGACTAATACATTTCATATTTCATGACGATGCTGTGTTTATCTGTTTTGGCTTTCTTTGTATCACATGCACAAACACACACAAAATGTACAAAGTACTCTTTAATCATTGTTTTCATAAAAAAATAAAGAAAAAAATTGTTCGTTCAGCAAATATAAAATGCTGAATGTATAGGAACATAACACTTTTCGCATCATTATCGCTTACTCCATAACAAAAAGCTTTTCAAGAAATTAAACACTGAAAATCAAGCCGATGTGTTTAGAAAAACTTGATTTGCTATCAATCAGTACTTTCAATTTTGAAAGTTTCAAATCATGCTGCCCGTTGCATCGAGAATATTTAGTATTTAGTCACCCAAAGTTGATTTTGTTTTTTTGCCTAAATTAATCCACTCTGGTTGTAATCTGCTATGTTTGGAGTAAAAAAGAGTCATAATTGGCTACTGCTAATCACAAATACTTTGGCTTAAATTTTCCTGATAATATTTTATTATAAAATGATTTTCTGTGTTTGAAATTAACTTTAAAATAAAATGGAATTAATTTATTTTCTCCGAATTTAATACTTGACAAATAAAATTGATAATTTATTGACATTGATTTAATTCAAGCATGCTATTGAACAATGTGATGTTGATTGTGCAAATGATTGTTTTTAAAAAATCTTGATCAAATTGTGCATAGAAATGTGAATTTTAAAAGAACGAACATCAATAAATAAGCGTTGAATATCATATGACGAAAATGCAATATCGAATGATGAAATCTGTACATGGCTATTAGCAATTGGAATTACTTTCTTTCAGATTCACTGAACTTTGTAATTGAGTCATTTTCTTTTTATCAAAATTAAATATCATGTTTGTAATTTGAATTAAAATGTTTTGATATATTTCATACGCCAATGAATAACCATTTCAAATTATAATTTAACATAATATTTGATAAATCTAATTATTATTAGATTCGAATAAATGTTTCTGTACAAGTTGACAGTTTTTTTTTTTCTATTTTTTGCTCTTCATATTGTGTTAACGTCCTTAAATGAGCACATTCAATATCATTATTTATAACAGATGCCTTTCGATCACATATAATAAAATGAATGTATATTTTATTGTTAAAAATTAAAATCCAAATTATTAATCTTTTAAAATTTGTTTAAAACAGTGATAGATATCAGAGTGATGCACAATACAAATGAATGATGGAATGAAGCAGAAGAAAGCAAAATATACAAAAGAAGAAGAAAAAGATGATGAAGAAAAATTGTATTTGTATTTACACTTGTATATTACTCATTATTTCTTGTTCATTTCCACACTTAATTCGAGACCGACATGACCCATTTATGTAGTTTTCTTCAGCAATCATCCACAATACCATTACAGCAATCAAAAAAATATGAGATAAAAAAAAAACATTCAACTAACATACACACACACACACACACACACACACACACACACACACACACACACACACGACCATATCACATAGCTAACCGACGTAATTGCAAGCCACAACGGAAAGCAAAGCAAAAATGTGTGCTCGCAAGTCTGTCTGATATTTTATGATTGTAAAGCATTCATTAGATTCTGTTGTTGTTGTTATTTGGCGATTACTATTATATTTTAGTTCGTTTTGCTTCAGATGATTCGGATGAGAATTTCACTAATCGAAATCTAAATTCGAATTTTAAAATGAAATGTTATAACATCATGTGCATGAAGCAAACGAATAACATGATCATTTCAACTCTTTCATTTCGAAACAAAAAAAAAAAAAAACAAACAAACAAATGGATCCACAGTTCTATTTAACCGAAAGTTAGTAATAATGTTATGGCAGAAGTCAACTTGCCACTTGCATGCAACTCAAATGCATCACTCATCTAACGAACATTCTAAATAAATTAGGGAATTTTTTTTTTCTCTCCTTTCTTTAGTCTCTCTCTCTCTCTCTCTCTCTCTCTCTCTCTCTCTCTCTCTCTATCTCTCTCTATCTCTCTCTATCTCTCTCCCCTTTCTCTTTATTTCTAAATATCTACGAATTGCTGTTTCATTTGTTCGCATTCATTTTTCACAATTTGTTGGATTTCGTTGAACGTCAAGACACTCACCGAAATAGCAAAGTGAACAAAACAAAACGAAAATACAGTTTGCAAATGCACTGTGGCAAAATTGCACTCTAGTCATCCAAACTAATTCAGCTAAGTGCAATAAAAGCAAACGACTGGTAAATAATTTCTTTATCAACATTGACGGCCTGTTCTATTACATATAAATTCAGTGTGTCTTTTTTTGTTCGTTCGTTTGTTTGTGGAACTTCCTCATTTTTTTCATTGCATTGCATTTTTGCGCAATGGACACTAACATTGTTTAATTGAATGAGATTGTGTTTTTTTTTCTTTCTTTTATTCTTGTTTCTTGTTACCAAGGAGGTTAAATGTGATTACAAAATTCAAAATGCGAGCATTAATGACCCAAAGAGAAAGCATTAAAATAGAACTTTTACGCGTTCACAAGCACGCAACACTCCATCATATTATGATTGCTGCTGTTATTTTTGTTGCTTTATCATTCATCCATCCATCCACTCATCGGATGAAATGTATCACAGATTCCATGGTTCGATTGCATTATAATTCGTGCACGAGAGAGATAGAGAGATAGATAAAGATAGAAAGAGTGAGAGAAAGACACTTTCATATATACAATACAAACAACACTTTCCGTTGTTGTGACATTAAACGATGCTTGGTTATGCTCATCGTCATTAGCCTCGACACTTAATCTGCACTAGAAAATTGTGCGCTATAATCTCGACCACGTTTTTCTGTCAAATTGATTCGTCACACACAGGTCTCGCTGGAAACTCGTTTTCTTTTTTTTTCTTTTTTCATTTATATTATGCTACTACTGATGGTGATGATTGAAGAGCGCGAATGAGAAAAGAACGGGCAATATGCTGTTGACTTTTCACGACTCTTTTTTCTATGCCGTCCCTTTTTTTTTCTGCTAACATTTTCATCGATTTTTTACTTGATTTCTTTTTCATTTTTAATTTACATAGAATACTTAATACCTAATCCTCTTCAATCCGCTAATGATTTATTCAATTAGAGAGAGAGAGAGAGCAAGAAGGTGAACGAAAATAAAAGAGAACGAAAGAGTAAAATTGATAGAGCAAAATATATGAAAAAACGATTTTAGTTCAAAAAAGAAAGAGAAAAATAAAAAAAATGTGAAGACAAATTTGCATTTTAAGCCTTTTCTCATGTTTTTTGCAATGAAATTTCCTTAAAATTAT
Organism: Resseliella maxima; assembly: GCA_029041755.1. Lineage (NCBI taxonomy): Eukaryota > Metazoa > Arthropoda > Insecta > Diptera > Cecidomyiidae > Resseliella > Resseliella maxima. The sequence goes on from JAQOWM010000784.1 coordinate 139,361, forward strand.
GCGATGAATCAAAACGAGTGATTAGTTAATGGTTTTTCCAAGACGTATCACGAACACAGTAAAGTGTTTGCATTGTGCGATGCTTTAAACTTTCGTTTGACGCGTTGGTAATTTATTTTTCATCGAACGAGAGCGACCGAAAAATGGATAGAGATTGAGAGAAATTGATAAAAGCAAGCAACAGTGATAGAGAGAGAGAGAGAGAGAGAGAGCGTGTGTGTGTGTGTGTGAGAGAGAGAGAGAGAGTGAGAGCGGGTGAGAGAGAGAGAAAATGAAAGGGAGAAATAGATTGCGAGAAATATGTTGAGAGCAAAGCGTAAATAAAACTGCGTCATTAAGCAGCGATCGAGCATTGTATGGTTCTGCCATCGAATCCAGTTTTGAGAATATTATGGCGTGCGCTTACGCGCATTCATACAGGGTTATTACATCGGCAAATTAAAAATACATTATGGCTTGAGTCACATGAAAAATATATATAAATTACTTCTTATATATTTTTTTTTTTTCATTTTAAAAACACCAAAAACAAGAAGAGGAAAAATGTGTGGTCCATTACAATATACCATTATTGTTTATTTACAGCGATGCCAAATTTAATGTTGGCATTTTCCGTATTGTCATCTTAGGAATTTCATTTCATTTTCAGCGTGAAATGTGTTGATTTTTGTATTTGATGAGGTTCCTTTTTCGAATGACAAGACGATGAAAAACAAAAAAATATAAATAGACAATGATTTTAATAACAGAAAAATAAAACCAGCTAAAACACCAAATCAAGAAAAAACTGGAATCATTTCTGTCCATATTTGCACGTACACGGTATGGAATCTTCATTGATGCCAATTCTTGTATACATATTAAACATATATCGAATACAGAATGAGGCTCCGATTGTCTCATTTTCCGTTTGATGATGATGATGAATGAAGAAAAAGCAAAGTGTAGACAAAGTAAAAAAAGGAGAGAATGAAATGAAGACCATTACCACATACCAATTTTGTAAAATTAAGCGATTTCATGGTCTCTTGCTTTGCAAAAGAAAAAAGTGAAGAAATATATGCATAGAGGATATAGTAGTGATGTGTCTCGCTGTTTAACTGTCTCAAAATGGCAATATTCATTCAAGTGAATTCATTTTTGATGTTGGAAAATGTCATCTTTTTGCACCCTTGTTACGTTCGGGTTCTTTTTTGCCTATTTTATTGTCGAACCCAAGTGTGAGAGAGAAAAAAAAAGAGATGGAGAGAGGTAGACCAAGAACAGAGGAGAGAAAGAGTTAAGCATAGAAGAAGGTGGTAAGGTGTGGAAAGAGAGAGAGACAGAGAGAGAGAGAGAGAGAGCAAGAGAGAGAGAGAGAGTGAGAGAGAGAGAGCGAGAGAGAGAGAGAGAGAAAGAGAAAGAGATGTGCTAAAGGAAATGCCTTTACAGTGGAATGATTTTTGCAATAGTTGTCACCTTGCTGTCGACAAGCCAGAGAGTTTTATGTGCAAATGTGACGATTTGAGATTGCTTGCTGTGAGTGTGTGACAATGCAGAAAATATGGTTTTTTTTTTTTAGTATAAAAGTTGAATGGCGCGTGAATTGTTTCTTTTTCTTTATTTCATCTCTTTGCTCTGTTGTCTTTTTTGCTCGTCGTCGAGTTGCCTGTTGTTTTCTCTCTCTCTCTCTTTTTTTATCAGCAACAATTTTGTCGTTAAATGCACAATATTCGATAGCGCTGAACTAACACGGAAGTTGCCAAGTGGTTAACATTGGAGTGAAAAACCACACAAACCAAAGAATGCCAACACAACAAATAAACACACACCATATTCGAAGCGACACACTGTGAAGCAATGAAATCAGAGAGAAAAAATAAATAAAGAAACAGCGAACAACAGAGAAGAGAGAGAGAGAGAGAGAGATACAGAGAGAAAAGGCAAATAAACACATTTTAATTGTTTTGAAACTTGATAACTGCAAAATTGCTATCTCGTAATTTTATACCGAGATAGTCGAATTTGAGATGATTGTTTTGTTTCGTAATTGCAAAGCAAATGGTGCATGTAATGCATAGACCTTAAACAGTAAATGCATAGAAATTCAGTCAGAGACATTGGCTGGGATATCATCAAATCGACATTTGTTTTGTGTAATGTGAAAATGCATCGCGTGCAATTCCAATGGATTATATGTGAATAATCGATGATGCAAAACCATAATCATCGAGTGGGGTAGACTGCCCCCTTTGTGTGAACGTAAAACAAATAAACGCAATAATCCAATGAAAATTAGAGAAATACATGGGAATTCTTTCTCAAAAGAGAGAGAGAAAGAGAAAGAGGGAGAGAGAGAGAGAGAGAGAGAGAAAGAGAAAGAGAAAGAGAAAGAGAGAGAGAGAGAGAGAGAGAGAGAAAGAGAAAGAGGGAGAGAGAGAGAGAGAGAAAGAGAGAAAGAATGTATAATCAAAGAACTGGACCTCAATCAACATCAAAAGCAGTGATTATTTTTTTTTTTTTAATTATTCGCCTATCGAATGAAGGCATATATTCATAGCAATTGATTCGTATCGACCGAATGCTTGGCTCAAATGAGCCAAAGCCATGAATATGCAATATGAATATATTAAATGTGTACAAAGCCTTATCTTTGCATTCGAATGCAGAATGGAAAAAAGAGTGAGTGAGCGAGCGAGCATGAGATAGAGAGATAGGGAGAGAAAGAGAGAGAAGGAGAGGAAGAGGGAGAGAATGTGAAAAATGCGCATATTTACTAAACGATTTGTGTTGAAACAAGAGAATTAAGAACGGTAAAAATTGCATAAAAGATATGTAGAAATGGCAAGGATCAATGCACAAAACACCAATGGAAAAATCAAAACAAATATGCCTGAGCTACTGCGAGAGAACGACAGACAGAAAAGATGAAAATCCAATGCGAAAATGTATAATTAAATAAATGACAATGATTGTGTGGAAAATACAAGACATTGAAATACGAACAGTTATGTGTGTTGCTGGTCATAAAGAAAAAAAAAAAAAAAAAAAAAAAAAAAGACGAACCTTTTGCACATTGCTCGTGCGAGACATATTTGCATTGAGTGCATATACAACATTGGGCTCACGTCACTTGTATGCACCCCACAGTGTATTATCGAAAAACACATTTAATCCAATGTAATATGTATGAATTGCAATCGAAAAGTCGTCATTGTTGTTGTTGTCGTTGCTGCTGTCGCCAACAAAACCAAAGACATAAAAGACAAAACAGAAAACAGAGATGAAAAATAACACAAAACACAAACGATTTCATAGAAGAAATCAATTACAATGATATTACATGCATAAAATTGCCTTACGATTAACATCGGAATGCGACGATAGCAAAACAATATTCTTGATTTCTCTAAAGCGATTCAGTGAGTGAGAGACTAAGAGAAAGAGAAAAAAAAAAAAGAGAGAGAGAGAGAGAGAGTGAGGGAGACAGTGAGAGAGTGAGTGAGTGAGAGAGTGAGAGAGTGAGAGAGAGAGAGAGAGGGAGACAGTGAGAGTGTGAGAAAGAGAGGGGGAGAGAGAGAGGGAGAGAGAGAGGGGGGGGACATTGAGACAGTAAGAGAGCGAAGGGGAGAGAGAGAGAAAACTTTTTATTTTTCTGTCGCAAATGAATTGAAAGAATTCTACATATGTGGCTCTTGAATCAATCGCAATCAACGTAAACAAATCGAAATACAAAACCTCTATAGATCGAATTGAATCTTCACTGAGCTCTGATTTGTTTACCGATTGACGATATTTTAAAAGCCAATTTTCAATATAAATGCAAACGCAAATTCCAGTCCGTCATCCATTTTTCTTTTTGAACACTCAACAATTGATCGACAAATGTACTTGATTGTGTGAAATGTGATCAAAAGCTTCTATATCTAAATTAACATCAATTAGAACAATGGATTCACTCGACGATTTTTCAATGATGTTTGCATTCTCTGTTATTCATCTATTCAAGCATTTATCTATCTGATACTTTTCACGTTTTCAGCATAAACAAAATAAATTCGAAGAATACTAAGAATTTGAAAGGAAGGAATTGGAAATGAAGGGGAGATAGAGGGAGAGGAACAGGCACCAGGGAAGGGGATAGAAAGAGGGAGAGCAAAAAAGAGAAAAGAAAATAAAAATGAAGAGCTAAAAGAGTATTGCGAAAAAAAAAAGACGTTCAATCGTTCATGTCATTTAATCAACAAATTTATAAAATTAGCTTCAATTGACCAATTCGTTCAATATATAGAACAAAGTATAACGAATTACAATTGCTGGCTCTCTTGCGCCCCTCTCTTTCCTCTGCTCTTCATCTCGTTCTCTCAGTTTTAATCATCTTCTCGATTGTTCTCTCACTCTCTTCTTCACATGCGCTAACATTCACATTGCTAAATAACTCGAGATCAGGCACAGTAGTTTGACAGAATGAATTGCACTGTGTCTAATATTAGTAAATATTTTTTCTTTCAAGACTAGAGAGATAGTGTGTAAATAAAAAAAAGAATAAACTAAAATGACAGAAATAAATTTGTTGTTTGCGACCACATTTTCACTTTGCTCTCAGTTATTTTAATTGGATCAATTTGCTCGATTTAATCGATCGATTTGGCGTATAAATTGTTGCCAGTCGTCGGTATATCACCTGCGCTAGTATTTATACTTACCAACAAATACAATTCGCTCTCTCTCTCTCTCTTTTTCTCTCTTTATCTCTCTTTCTCTCTCTCTCTATCTCTTTCTCTCTCTCTTTCTCTCTCTCGCTCTCTCGCTCTCTAAAAATATATAAATTCCATAGTCATGTTTATTAAGCATTATGTGACAAAATCAATTCATGTGGAAAATGCAGTTGATTGCATGCAAAAATGATTTGCAAACTTGAAAATTGATAAATCAAGTTTCAATTGCATAAAAATCTACAACAAGCTACAATTTCACTGCAAATTGTAAACACTTAAACATAATAGCGTTCTTCAAATACGTTTGCTTTTCGTTCGTTCGTTCGTTGGTTGGTTGATTGTTTTGTTTGTTTGTTATTTACTACGTCGTCACAAAGAGAGTGTGCGACGAGATGCTCTGCTCTGGTTACATGCTCGCTGTTTGTTTTTTTTTGTTTGCTTATTACAACAGATGAAAAAAAAAACTAATTCGTGTTTTCATTTTCATTCGATCTACATCTGCCTCGAAGTGTTGCACTTACATCACATTATGCGACCGAATTCACATTGATGCGTACATACAGTGCGCTGGTGTAATGAATTTTTTCTATTTTATTTATTTTTTTTTTGTGTGTCTTGGTGCATGATTTGTGTGAATCATATATACCAAATAAGAAAGAAAAGAAATAAAAAAAAAAAACTCGAACGATGACGAAGAAGAGCATTTCACATAACGATGGCAGTCAGTATTCTGTCTGCTTATCTCATGCCCTTTTTACGCGTTTAGACGATAGCGCTCTTTTATTGTTCACAATTTTCTCCCAAATCGGTTTTGGTTATGAGTTCTTGCTCTCTGATTTCATGTTGATTAGCTGTCAAAATCATTGTTTCACTCATGATTTTCTCAATGAAGAAATTTTTTGTTTTTTTTTTTTTTCTTTTTACAAAACACTCACTTTCTTTTCAATGTTTTTTTTTTTCGCTTTTCACTCTACCTCTCAATCTTTGATTCGTGTTTTGTTCACATGTTTATGAAGAGAATAAAACAATAACGGCGCAACTAACATTTCATTTAAATGAATATGGCATTGTTTTTGATGAGGAGCTGGAAAATGAACTACGAATTGGAATATTTAAATGCTTAGAGGCCGGTATATTCGCGCATCGAACCCACAATAAACAATGATGAATTGACAGATAACAAAGAGCAGCTAGAGAAATGCGAAGAGAGAAAAACCTACCAAACGATCAAAGGGATATCTCTGCATATTCATTATGTTTTTGTTGTCTCATTTCGTTTTGTTTTGTTTTATTTTGTTAAGTTTTTGTACATTTTATTTATCACAAATTTCGAAAATGTCTTTGTACATTGCGCTCTTAATGCACCAATACACTAATGTCATCAGATATTTATGCTCTTCCCAGAATCCAGTGTCATTGAACAGTTCAGCCACCTCTATGTTTTCTTTATTGCACCATTTCTTTCTCTTTTACTCCCTCATACTTTATTTCGAAAGATCTTTTGCGCTTTATCGCTCCTTTGTTCTCTTTGTTTCTCACTCGAAATTCTCTCTCTCTCTCACTTTCTTTCTCTCTCACTCTCTCTCTCAATCGCTCTCTCTCTCAATCGCTCTCTCACTCTCTCTCTTACTCTCTCTATCGCCCTCTGCTCTCTTTTGCTCTTAGCCATCTCGCTCCTCTGCTCTCTTTTGCTCTTAATCTTTCACCCATTCTATTTTGTCGTTCAATAAATTCAATCGAGAGTTTGGCTCACATTCTGATTCCATTTCAAATCATAAATAAATAATCCGACAGCGAAAGAAACAAAACAGCAAACAACTAGATTTATTTCCAATCATATTGAATAATGAGGAATTGCTAGTGCAATAACCATATTTTCCTATCCAATCTGGTGGTAGAAAGTTTTCTCTCAAAATCAGACAACATATATTCATAACGTGAACAACGAGAGAGAGAGAGAGAGAGAGAGAGAGAGAAAGAGAGAGCGAGAGAGAGATGAGAGAAAAAAAAATGCAATATTTAAAGACGAAAAACAACGGGCAAAACCAACGACAAAAAAAAGCAAATTTCGTTCGGTCGAATAAAAGAAATAAATGTGCGAAATAAATAACGTCGCATATCAAAAATGCGATCGTCAGTTGTTATTTATTTGGTATATCAGTATTGTCGGTGCAATTCGAACAACTTTCAGTCTGGATAGTTTTTTTCTTTTATCCGTTTTAGTTGTTGTTTTTGTTTGTTGTATTGTTTGCGAGTAGTGCGACCATTACCACGTTTCGCTGAATGAGCATAACATTTTTTTTCAACAGAACAAAACAATGTAAAGAAGAGAGTTACAACAAGAAACAAAAAAAAAAACACCATGACCAAGCACATGCATATATTTTTTTTCTCGTTATTTCAAAGCTCTTTAACTAAGCTAAAGCAAATGAAAATGTTGCTATTTAACTGAATTAATTTGGTTCCGTTGTTTAAGTTTATTTCTTGCTCTTTCGTGTGCGACAACTTTTAGGAATGAGACAGAGATGGGCAGTGCGAAAAAATCGCACTGTCAACTCCCGATTTAAATGATGACACGAACACATTGCTATGTTTTGTCGGCATTTGGAATTCCGGAAACAAAATTCATTTTTCGGCTCAGTTTTTTCTCTTTCACTATATCTCTCTCTCTCTCTCTCTCTCTCTCTCTCTCTCTCTCTCTCTCCTCTCTCTGCTTCTATCCATCGAGAAAACTGAACACAGTCCGATGAATATAATGCGTTCAAACAAACACACATGTTTCACATTTTACCGAAACGCAATTTTAAAACATAAAAACAAGAAATCGATCGATTTTGGTGAAGGTTTTACGAGGCATTTTCCCCATATTTCTTCTTATTCTTCTTCTTCTTCTTCTTCTTTTTTCCACGAAAATCATCGACTCAAAAACAGAATAATCAATTTAACACACGAAAAACGAAATTCTAAAAATGTTAATGTTGAAAATTGAATATTAAATTCTATTCAATGATTCCAAGAAATTGTTATTTTCTTTTTCATTTTTTCATACGTTTTCATGGAGACGGAGCATGAGACTGAGAAAAATCGAATAAACATGACATGAGAATGAAATTTATAGAAGGGAAAAAGAGTTTGTGTTATATTTCGATGCAATTTCCGTACTGTCAATGTTTTATTAAGTGTTTACGATATTGCCCTAAATAAATTTATGTATTCTCAAGCAGTTTTTCGACTGAATTGTATTTAATAAATTATTCCAAATGGAGTTTAATTTTTTTTTCATGCATTTTGCATTCAATTTCCTACTAAACTACATGATACACATTTATTTCGATTGCATTGTGTGAAATTGGTATTTTTTCTTGGAAAATCCGCTCTACTTTGTGGAAATTGACATATTTTTTTTCTCTCATTTTCCATTTGAGATTCGGAATCATACTTTTAGTGAGATACAGAGAAAGATTTAGAGAGATAGAAAGAGAGAAAAGAAGAAAGAGATAGAAAAAGAAAAAAAAAAACACGGAAGATTCTTATTTGTTTCTTTTGTTAATATTCAATTGTGTACACAAATTGCGATTCTGAAGATAGAATCGATGCTGTCGGCAAATCGATTGAATTTTGTTTGATGCATAAATATGGAATTGACGTAATTGCATAAAATGAATGATGTGTTGCTCGGAGCATTTGTAACTGTCTCTAATTCTGTGAAATTTATCGGATGAAATCATGTAAAGTGATTATAAAGTCGTTCAATACTGAATCATAATTGAAGTCCTATATGATTCGTTAGTAATAAATTATGCCAAGGAATGGAAAGAAGAAAAGAAAAAGAAAAAAAAAAAAGAAAAAAAAAAGAAAATATCAATTGCAATCATAATTTGCATGAATGAGCCTTGGATCTTGGATCTTGGGTCTTGAGTAATTGATGTGTTTGTGATTTGGGTTTTTCTATTATTTGTGACCGCAAGCAAATTAATAATAATTCTAACAAAACAATTCCATGTTTTTGATATTAAATCTACAGCATTAAAATTGACTTGAGGGAATGACACGTATCAAATCAAAATGACATGTAACGCACAACAAAATTGTGATAAATTGCAAGCGAAGCGCTTGTTATAAAAAAAAAAAAAAAAAAAAAAAAAAACACCGAATAATACATTCGAAAACAATAAGAAAGAATTAAACAATAGTATCCGCGCACAAGAGATTGATTTAGTGGAAATAAACAGTTTGCTCGGCAAAGAGTGAGAGAAAAACGAGCAAAATGTTTCAGTGTATTATTCAGCAACGGAATGGATGGATTCATGCACCGAATCCAGAAACAAGAGATGTATTTCCAGGTAACTGCTCTGTTTGTTTTTTGCACATCAGTTCATGTTCGTTGAATATTTTACACAAAGTTTTATGGTTTGTGCATTATTGCTCATCGCATATAACTGGGTTATTTATAAATTGCAATTTGCATTCGGTTTTGTAAATATAAATGTGAATGGGGTCTCACTGTGCGTGTACATATTAAGTGTGCACACACACACACACACACACACATCCACACACAAAACCGAGTGCCTACAACGCAATTTGGCTTGAAATGAATTTAGATTAAGACATTTGTTGCCTTACAATTTAAGTAATTTCATCTTAATTAATTTCGCATCCCTTTTCGTTGATTTTCGCACAGCTGGCAAAACTTTCGTTCCCATTTACAATTTCCCGTTTCGATTTCAATTCGCTTGTTTTTTTTTCTTTCTTTTCTTTTGCTTGCCTTTTTGACGAACCGCCAACCAAATGCCGTATCAATCACTTTCTTTCATAAAAACATCATTTCAAAATCAAATCCACTTTATCATTTCAAGATCTGCATTCAATCATATCATAATTTTTCTCTCTCGATATAAAACTTCTGTCAATGAAAAAAAAAAAAAAAAAAATAGAAGCTCTTGTCTGTTAAACACAGACTATATTCTTCAGATGCGAATGTCTCAGCTGCATTTAATGATGATTTTCAAGCTATTCTTCCCTCGCTGCCCCTCGTATTGGCAAAAGCGTATTCTATTTCCATCGACATTTTACACATAGTACGTCCGATGAGTAATGAGTCAAATTGCCATTTGTCTACGAATTGCCCATATGGTAAAAGTGCTGAATAAATGAATCATAGAGTTTAGATATTTTCAAATGGAATGCGTCAAATTCTTAGTCTCCGGAAAACTGATCAATGTAAAACATTTGGAAAGCGTCGCTCGTCTCAAATGAGCTCATCAACATTTCAATTGGTATAAATAGCTCATCGGAACTGTCACGCCTCTTTTATAATCACCGATTTGCTGTCATTGTCCATATAGTGCCCCCCGTGAAATGACAACGATGATGGAATTGAAGAAATTTCCATTTTTGACAATTCACTTCATAATAGCATGCATACTGAATTTCAAACAAAAATTAATTGATGACATTGTTTTCATTTCGATTTCAGTTGCATTTTTTTCGTGTTCGATTTATATACAATATATTGAATTTTTAAGCCAAACTAAGCAAAAAAAAAAGAAAATTTGCTTAAATTTGGAATTGAATCAGTTAAATGATCAAATGACGTTGATTTATTTATGAAAATGGCATACTTAAAACCATATTCAAACGATAAACAATGCCAAAAGGGCTGTTTTTTTTCACTCTCATATATTGAACAATAACGACTTGAGCCAATTTGTTTGATAACATCTTTATTAGTTCTATTCACTCCTACTCAACGACCAGTTTTCTTTCTTTTACCACCGCCGCCAACGCCGCTGCCGCCATCCTCATCATCGTATACGAATATATTCGTTGTCATTATTGACTATCGTTAGAAATGGCATTGCACACATTGGTATCTCGTATCATTTCGAAAATATCATTTCTAATTGGTTGCTTAGTAACACAGTTGAAATGACAAAAATAGTCGAAAAAACAAAAATCATTCCAAAAAATCATTTTGGTAACGCAAATGAAAGCGAGTTTTTTTCCTTTAAATTAGAATTCTAATGTTGACATTCTCTTAATAGAAATTAGAAATGAGAATTTGGTTCGAATTGATCGGCAAAAACAAAAATGGAATTAAAACTTGTCGTTTCGACAAACAGTTTTTTTGAGTATTCAACTCAACTCATTAAATTAAATTGATAGAAAGTTCATATATCTTTGGAGTGGGGATGGAAATGGCTCTTGAAAAATAAAAAAGTTTTTTTTTTCGATTTTGTGTGTTGAGAGATGCAAACACAAAAGAAAGAAAACGAAAAAGAAAAAAAATTGATTCATTTTGACAAAAAGCATAGATTTTTCCGCATTTTTTTTTTTTCTTTTCCATTGAAGAAAACGCAATTTTCTCATCATTCGTAACGGTTGGCAAAACTTTGAACATTTGTCATTTGTTGCCAGACATCATTGAAAAACTTTATTTTACAAATTGTACGATTTCTTATCGGATTTTCTGAGTTGCTGTTCAACTGTAAAACTTTATAATTTCATTTCAATATCATGCATTCAATTAATTGCATGCCATAAATGATGGAAAGATTCATCAAATGCAGCTTTATTTCATTTTAAATTTCAATCAACCAACACTGAAATCATTTAACTCGATTTATATAATGCATAAACGAAACATGTGTATAGATGAATATCATATATATGCAAGATGTATTTTGTCATGTAATTGAAACATTTAAAATGGCAAATGCGTTTAATGTGTATGTGTAGTCTTCGAATTATCCGAATTTATTGCCATGGAGATGTTTTTTTTTTTTCTTTTTTTCGCAAAACCACAACGAGAAAAAAAAAACACACACAGCACAGAGACACTGAATAATTATTTAATTTGTATTGAGATCTGTATATTTCCAAACAAGATTCTTCCGGATGTGCGATGCATCGCACGATAAATTCATTAAAAATGATTTGTTTAATTATGAAAAATTAACAAGATTCGGGGTTTTGCGTGTCGCTTATTTATTTTTATCATTTTAATCTGCTATTTTTTCTCTTCACTAGATATACGATTGCAGTTAAACGAACAGCTACGATGTCTCGATGTACGCATGGAATCACAAGTGTCATTGATTCAGGAACTGCAAGACTTTTTTCGACGGCGCGGTGAAGTCGAATTGGATTATAGTCGCAGTTTAGATAAATTGGCCAAAGGCATTCAATTACGACACAAAGAACAGAAACAAAAGTAAGAATCAAATATTTTTTTTGTTTAAATGACATTTCCAAGTAGATTAGTTTTTTCTTTCCAAAAAAAAAACTTGAAGTTGATTTTTTTTTTTCCCAACGAAATTTTAAATTTAAAAGGTTGAAAAAAAAAAAAATTAAAATGAAAAACATTGAATTTGAACATAAATTAATGAAACAAATTAATTGACAATTTTGGATTAAAGTGAAAGGAAAAGAAAATGAAGAAAATAAAAAACGAGACTAATTTGAAGAGCATGAATAGCAAGAAAACAAAAATCGAAATCGAACTTGTGGAATTTTTGTCTAATATACAAAATAAATGATTTGTAAATTTTAGGCGTGAGCAATGGCCCATGTTTTCAACATATTCATGCTGGCAATTGCTTGTCAATCAAACAAAAGCATTGTCAAAAGATCATGCAACACTGTCAGAGATTTATACAACACATTTGGTGGCACGTTTACAAACAGTCATTGAAGATGTTCAACGCATTTATAAAAAATGCCGAGAAATTGGCTATGAAACACATGAAGAAATATTACGAGTTTTACAAGAATTGCACACAACTATGAAAACATATCATAGCTATCAAACTGAATGCAAAGCAGCCGAAGCAAAACTACGTACAGCTGAAACGCAACGCATGAAATTACAACAAACGATACCAAAGGAAAAATTGGATCGTAGCAAAAAATATAGACTGATCGAAAAGGAAATGCTCAAGGTAAGAAAACGTTTTTTTTTTTTTTCATCCATTTTTTTCACATTTTTACTTTGAAATTTTGAAAACTCAAAGTTCAAATGAAAAAAAATATGAAATTTTGGATTCATTTAAATTTTTCTTTTGATGAAGAATTTTTTCTAGACGAAACAAATTTGTTTCGGTTGAAATAATTCAGTTTCGATCAAAAGAGAATTCATTTTTATTCAGAATTTTGTAAATTTATTGCTTTTTTTTTTCTCGTCTTACAGCGCAAAGTAAAATACACCGATGCAAGACTGAAAGCTTTAAAAGCTAAAAATGAATATCAACTCTGTTTGGAGGCATCAAACACAACCATCCACAAGTATTTTGTTGAAGACCTAAGCGATTTGATTGATGTAAGAATTATCAAAATGAATTATAGACTTTTTCGCATTCTTTTCCCTGCTCGTCTTCCATCGGGAAGGTCTCTCTAATCCGTTAAAATTGAATTCAATTAATTTTCATTTGTCTTTTTCATTTTGGATTTCTTAGTGCATGGATTTGGGTTTTCATTCAATGATGCAACGTGCATTATTGGTGCATGTAACTGGTGATCAAGGCCGTGGTCGTGCCATTATGCACAATGCTGATCAAATGTCGCACACAATACATGGGATGGATAGTCGTGCCGATAAGCAAAAGTTTTTGGAACAATATCACAGTGCATTTATGATACCAAAACGTTTAGAATTCCAAGGACAATTAAATGAAGAATCGGCCATTGAGCCAGAATTACAAAAGGCATTACATGGTGAAATGGAGCAACGGCTTCAACATCTTGGCCAACGTGTTGGTAATTTGCGTATGGAATCAGAAGAAATTTGGAAAACACTCGAAACGGCCGAAATTAATTTGTTGGAAATTTTAAATACAAAAGATTATGATAGCAGCAGCCATTTCGGTGACAGTACAATACAATCAGCCAAACCTGACAGTTTAACACAAAAACTCAAATCAAATAAACAGGAAATAGAGGAATTTTACATTACGGTAAATATTATTAAACAATTCCATTCGATGTAAATTCTTAAAGTAAAAATTCGAAAAAAAAATCGAAAAAAAAACGAAAAAAAAAAACAAAAAATGACTTTTTATTTTAGAAAATTCGCGAATATATTCTGGGAACATCACGGATTGCTCGGCTCGATGCAAAGGCAGAACTTTTGCGAACTGAACTGGCCAAGGATTCATCGCTCAATTCAAATGCAACACTTTTGGTCAAATCACAAGTACCGAAACGAAAACGAATCGGCCGCATGAACATGACCGGCCAACCGAAACTTTTTGGAGGATCACTTGAAGAATATCTCGAAGCAACCGGCGAAGAAATACCATTGATTATGCGCAGTTGCATTCGTGTCATAAATTTATACGGTAAATAGAATTTGAAAAATGAAAAATTCTCGATGATTTTCTACAAAATTTTCACTGTTTATTTCCATGGATTTTGTCTAATTTTTCATAAATTTCTCTCTCCCTCTCTCTTTCTCTCTCTCCTTCTCTCTCTCTCTCTCTCTCCCTCTCCCTCTCTCTTTCTCTTTCTCCATCTTTCTCCCTTTCTCTCTCTTTATTCAATATCATGGTTTACACAGGCCTTCATCATCAGGGTATTTTCCGAGTATCTGGTTCACAGGTTGAAATTTCCAATTTCCGCGAAGGTTTTGAACGTGGTGAAGATCCATTGGCCGACACAACAGATGCTTCAGATATTAATTCCGTTGCAGGTGTACTGAAATTGTATTTGCGTGAATTACGTGAACCACTCTTTCCCATCATTTACTTTGATCACTTCGTTACATTGGCTCGTGAGTATCTCTCCGTTGATTCGAATTCCTTTCGATGTCAGAATTTTCGTTTTTTTTTTTCTTTTTTTTCATGTACAACTTATTGATTTTTGATCAATTTGATTTTCAGAACTTGAATCGAAGCACGACTTAGTGATGGGCATACGGAAATTCTTGCAAAATCTACCGCGATCAGTTGTCATTGTGATGCGATATCTATTTGCATTTTTGAATCAGTAAGTTTCTATTTTTATCTTTACATTTTCTACAGTTTATCGAATTAAAAAAAAACGAAGAATTCGTAATTCTTGAAGGAAATATATCTCATTGTTTTTTGCTTTCCATTCACAGTTTATCGGAATATGCTGATGAAAATATGATGGACGCATATAATTTGGCAATATGCTTTGGTCCAACATTAATGCCAGCACCCGAAGAGAAGGACCAAGTACAATGTCAAAATCAGGTCAATGATTTGATTAAAAATATGATTGTATTCCATGATGAATTATTTCCAAAAGATCTTGGCGGTACCATTTATGAAAAATACATTTCACAAGAGCCGTTCGATTGTGATGTTGGCGATTCGCCAACTGAACAAGTTACTGAAGATCCAGACTCGGAAGTTTATCCATCCGAAGATGGTGAGTATAACAAACAACATTGGTTCAATCAACAAAATTCTGCAAGAAAAAAAAAAGAAAAAGGAAAAAACTTTAAGAGAAAAAATATCATTCGTTTTGATTTTCAAAAATTCAAAAATTCACGATTGACATTCCATCTATATTCATTCGATTCAAAAAAAAAAAAAAAAAATTGATGCAATTGAATGAATTTTATCGAAATACTTTCAGAATCGGATACAATGGAAGCGACAGCACAATTTGATTTCATTGCGCGTTCCGATCGTGAATTATCGCTACGTAAAGGTGATTTGGTCACATTACGAAAACAAGTGTCAAATGATTGGTGGCAGGGCACTGTTCGTGGTAAAGACGGTTTAATTCCCGATAAATACATATCGCTCAAAATAAAGTACGTAAAGATTTTCCACGTTTCAATTTATATTTAAATTTTTTTTTTTTTTTTGGATTTACGTTCATTTTTGGTTTTGGCCTTTTTTCTATAAATTGAAAATAAGAAAATTTTAAAAAAATTCAAAAATTATTTTAATGAAAATGGAAAGAAAATAATTAATTTTGCAATAAATTTTCGATTTGAAAAAAAAAAAAAAAAAAAACTCACGCAGAGATGAGGATCGTGATAAATCGTGTGATCATTTGAAATCGTCAAGTTCAGAGGAATCAGTGCGAAAGCGTCGACCGAGTGGAAATATTTCGATAAATAGTCAACTGTCGATATTTTCTCAGACAACAATGTCAACTGAGTTGGATGCACAGCCATCACGTAATTAAATATTGAATCAAAATTTTAAATTGAATAAATTCAATGCATCCATTAATCATGTATTATTATCCTCTATTCTAAACAATACAGAACAAGGTCAACAACAACAGCAACAGCCACCATCATTGGCTGGTTCACATCATCAATTGCATATGATACATCATTCACATCCAACAACACCGCTAGCACAAACAAAACCAATCAAAATATCCGGCAATGAATCAACAAAATCCAGTTCATCATCAACATCGGCAGAGAGCAGTGCCGATTCAACTGAACGTTTAATATTAACAAAACAAAATACAATTGTTAAAGCGGGCGGCACAGCATCCGGTTCGGATAATGATAATAATGGTGATGATTTTCATTATGAAGCAATTTGCGATTCAAATGTTACAAAACCAAAGTATGCATATCATGATGAGCCGCATTCATTTGAAAATTCAATGGAATTCCTGGAGGATTATAAAAATTTCCAATATGAGGTACTGGAAACAACTGTTTAAGTTCTCAATTTATTAATTGTTTTTTTTTTTTTTTTTTAATTTTTCTCTTCATTTGAGAAACTTTGTTGCATCTGTTTTTCTTAAAAAAAAAAAAGGAAAAAAAATTGTAGTAAATAAATGAATATGCAATGCAAGTAAAATGGAAAAGAAAAAAAATGTGAAAAAAATGTTAGAAGAAGAAGAAGAAGAAATGTGTTGCAATTTTATAAATTGATAGATTTGTGTGTGCGTCTTCATTTCAATCAACGATTAAATTCAATGATTTGTCGAGAAAAATAAGAAAAAACACAATCCACTTGAAATTATCGCAACATTTTCTCTCTTATGAAAAAAAAAAACTCAACAAATCACATTTATTTGCCCTCATATACAAAACAAAAACCTATTTTACGAACATTTTCTTTTTCGCCACATGAAAGAAAATGTCATTTATTTATATAAGCATAGACTGTAATTTATATAATTTTTTTTTTTTCATTATACATAAATTGTAGACATATATAAATATTCTTCGCATTTTTTCTCGTTCTTATGTTTCTCTTCTTTTGATAAAATTCATTACTTATTAATTAGAAGGTAATTTTATAGAATTATTATTTTTAGTGTCCATTTGTTGTTTTGTCCAGTTTACTCATTCCACACACACACACACAGAGAGAGAGAGAGAGAGAGAGAGAGAGAGAGAGAGAGAGAGAGAGAGAGAGAGAGAGAAAGAGAGAGAGAGAACGAGAGAGAAAAAGGAGAGGAAAGTAGAGAAAAGAAGAGGTTGACGCACACACATAAACACATTTTCAATGAGAAACTGATATTTCACGAGAATAAAATATTTTGAGAGAACAATATTCACGCCTTTTTTGTAGATTATATTGATTAAATATCATTTAGATAGTGAATTTAAATGAGATAAAGCATACACAATGAGAATATGGCATAGATTCTCTATGAATTTTTTGTTGTTGTTGTTTTTTGTTGTTGGTGATTTAGATTTAATGATATTTACAAATATATTTTGTCTCAGCTCAAACAATGTTTTTGGTTTTTTGGTTTTTTTTTTTTTTTTTTTTTTGTACTTTGTGCGCCAAAAACAAAGCAGCGTGCGAGAGACAATGAGACAAATCATTTAGAATTATAAATATTTTGTGTTGATGAGAGCCAGAGAGTGATGATGAGCTCTCCATTTAATTCATAAGCCAAAATAAACAATAAAATTGTTTATTTCATTGTTTAATACGTTAGATTTTGTTTTTGTTTTCTTTCTAATTTCATTTCATTTGTTTTGTTTTATTTTTCTCTTTTTTTTTTAGTTGAATTGAATTGTGTGCCATTGGTTTCTTTTCGTTTCGTATCTTTAATTTGACATTTTTTTTTCTCTCGTTTAGCATGCCGAAATTCCAACATGTTGGATTTCTTGTATTCGCTTTTTTTGTTTGTGTCTAATCGTCCTTTTTTGTTTTTTTTTTTTTTTTTGTTCTAATTTGTTTTTCCTTTGTGAGGCATTTACACTGAATTCGCTTTCTTTGAGTTTTTTTTTTCTTTATATGACAATAAATTACAATGCTTTTGGTCTCTGTTCCAATTACATTTGCGCTAAATGTCGCATGACCGATGCAGATGCAACCGGAATCAACATTTTTACTTGGAGCCTTAATTTCTAATGCTATTTGAATTTTTATTCATCGCCAAAATATAATTACAACGGTCTCTTTTTAAATTTTTTGTTTTCAAAAAAGGAAAAAAAAATTTCTCAATTTCCTGCTTTTTCTAAAATTCCTTTTTTTTCACAATTGAAAATAGAAAAAAAAAACAAAAATGTTCACAGAAAAATGTAAGAAAATTCTCTCAACCTATTCGATACATTTTGAAGAAAAATCAGGAAATTTTTCCAAAAAATCTGTTTTCTTTTTTTTTTCATCTTACAAAGATTTCAAGTTTCGGAAATCCACAATTTTTTCAAGCAAAATAAATACGCAATTGTACAAATTTTTCTCAAAAATTCTGTTTTGGCCAAGTTTGATTAAGAATTCAAAGAATTTCCTATTAGCTGAATTAATTGAATTTTTTGATTGAAAAAAAAAAAAAAAAAAAATTCTGCGCAATTTTTGCCACATTTCTTGCACAATTCAAGATTTTAGCTTCAAATTCTAAAAAAAGAAAAAAAAAAAAAAAAAAAAAAAATTCGTCAAAAATGTGAAGTTATTTTGTTTTCTCGTTGTGCCACATGTAAGGTGAGCCATTGATCACTTTTAATTTTCTTATTAATTTGTGTATTTCTTTTCCTAATTGTTTTCACTATTTTCATGTTAATTTTCCTTTAAAACTCGTTATATTCTGCACTAAAAACATGTTTGTTCTATTTTAATTTCTCTATTTTTTTTTATTTCTGTATTTTGTATTCTGTATTCTGCACACTTCTAAATAGCAATGTATTCTTTTCATGTAAACGCTCACACACAGTAGAAAGAAAGAGAAACACCCGTTTTGAAATTTATACTAAACAAAAGAAGCAAAACTTTTTTTCATTCAATCATCATTTTTCTCACTCATTGGCATTTCAAATTTTATTTTTTTTTTTTTTTTTTTTTTTTTATTTAACAAATCAATTTACTAACAATCAAATTGCTAAAAATTAATTAGTGAATACAAATGAAATTTCACATTTTCATTTTTGCATTTTTATTTCAACAGAAGAAACTTCCATCAGAGCCAGTATATGCGGAACCGATAAAACCATCGACTGGTGCATTCAAAACAACTTCATCAGTTCGATGTAGCAGCAGTTCAACAGATGCATCAGAATCAGATGAACATGATGGTGTTCAATTGCGTCACGGACCAAAGATAAATGAAAATGAATCTGGATCGGAAACACAACAAGTAACATATGAAAATACATCGATATTGAATACAGAAAAAAATGGAAAAGCTCGTCATTCGGATTCGCATGTCATGAATGAATATTCAATGACAAATCGTGACAGTGAACCAGTAATGCAACGAACTGTAAACAATGCACAACGTAAATATCATTCAAAAAGTTTTAGTTTATCAGAGAATCGAGTTTCAGCCAATTTAAATCTATTCCAACAAAATCGTGAATTATGGGAAAAACGTACTGAAGTACAATCAACGCATAGTTTAACTGCGCCACGTATATTAACACGAAATCGTATTGCACCCGATCTTGTAATGGATTTACCAGTATCAAATAATGAGCATACGGTAAATAGTTCACGTGAATCATTAAATTCAAGTGATGAACCACCATTGGCAAATGATGGTGCTAATGCAAGTAGTTCAACATCAAAAACTGATGTAATTAATTCAAAATCAATTGAAGATATGACAACAGCCGAACGATTTGCCACACAAAGTCAATGCACATTAAAGAAAAATGAACGTTTTACAACTGGCAGCACGGCAAATAATGATGATTTACATAAAGAGAATCAAATTGATGGAAAATCTGGTTCAAGCAATTTACTTGCAAATCGTAATAGCACAAATGAAAAGCCAAAAGCAGAAATAAAACCACAAGAAAGTACATTACTTAAAGAATATACACGTGTCACAGATTCAAATAATGAAACAACAACATCGATCTCAAAAGACCAAACAAATAATAAATCAGCTGGTATTGTAAAAGATTTACAACACAAAAGTCCAATACCAAGTCGTAATACGCAAAAATTTGTTAATCAATTTGCTGATTTAAAATTAACGGGCGGTTGTTTAAGCAGTGGATCAAATACAACTGCAATTAATACCAACACAGATACGATCAGTGCGCAACAACAAACATCAACATCATTGTCCTCATTTAAGCCACAAGTTAAAGTTAAACCGCAAATATTGCGTAAACCTCTAGTCCTACCACCATCTACACCTGAATCAATGCGACGCAACCAAGAACCATAAACATTCAATGGAGAAAATTAGCAACAAAGAGAAATCAAAATTTAAAGCAAATGAACACAAACGAACGGAGAAAATTATGCGCTAAATTTGATTGGTTAGTCCAAACTGTGTTTGGGCTTTCAACAACCATGAAAAATTTTCTTCGAAATTATCCAATACAAAACTAAATACTAAATAATCCCATATAAATAAAAAATAAATAAAAAAAAAAAACAAATGAATATTTTACTATATTAATACTGAATCTACACGCATAAATCTTATCTTCCTACATTTACAAGCATTTGAAGAAAAAAAAAAAAAAAAGAATTTCTATCGAAGAAAAAGAAAACACACACAATTGAAATTAAATAATGAGCTCAAATAGGTTTTCCTTATCATTATTACAATTTGTTTATGTCGTTAATTTTTTTTTATTATATATTTTTGTTCCATGCTCTCGAAATAGAAAAAGAAAAAAGTATTACAGTTAGAAAAATTAAATATTTAAACACATACATCTCTAATTGACTCTATATAAATTCATTTCATCGAAATTATTGGCTAACTAAACACAATTTATACACTTAAGAATTTAGAAATTAAAAAAAAAAAAAAAAATAAAATAAAATAAAATTAGACAAAATGTCAACAAACTATGACGCAACAATGAAACGAATGAAAAAAAAAAAATAATAATAATTCCTATTTATGTTCCTAATGTTAAGAAAATGAAAAAACTTGGAATTATTTTCTATGTTTGAAACATTCATTTATTATTTTGTTCGAATTTCCATTTATTTATACATGTAAAATTTGGAAATATTCCTAAGCATTTTTCATTTCCTATTAAGATTAGTATAGTTTTGAAGAAAAAAAAATATCGAATGAAATCTATTAAAATGTTCAATGAAACAAAATCCGCTTGTAAAAAGAAGATTTTTTTTTTTTTTCACTTTTTTGCTTCGGGTTTCTCGAAATTCGAGTAAGTTTTTTTTTTAGTTTTATAACATTGAATTTGCACAAAAATTAATTATTTCAGTTTTGAATACAATAATATTGAACAATGAAAATTGGTGGAAAATATGGTGAATTTTTTTTTTTTTTTTATAACGAAACTTATCAAAATCAACAAATTTTTGACGAATATGTTTTTGCAAGCGATTTGAAAATAATTACCCGAATAAGAAATCCATTAAAATAATTTTCAAAATTTCTGGAAAATTTTTTTGGAAAATTTCCGCTAAAAATATATTTCTTGAAGCTGTTTTATCCTAAAAAATGAAATGGAAAATTTTTAATTTTATATTGTACAAAGAAAAATCGAATTGTCAAAATGGGCCTAGCAAAAACTGTTCAATTGGTCTGTTTCACACAACATATATACACACACACACACACCCGAATATAAAATTCCCAATGACGCCCAGCGATTTTGGAGCTATAACGTACGCGAGAATTATCTCACGTGAATGAGAATAATATTTTTTTTAAAAAATTTAATAGAAATCATCATTGATGAAGGGATCATGAATTTGTGAATAAGAAACAATTGTTTTGTGGTAAACGATAGAAATAAATGTGGTAGGATTAAAATAATGCAAATGGTGAACAATAATGATATATCACTCTAAAAACTCTAAAAATATGACAAAATAAGCTAACAAACAACACAGAAACATACAAATAAAATATATTGGAAATAATTTTTTTTTCTTTTGCTAGAAATGTACTAGATGTAGTTTGAACAAAAAAAAAAAAAAAAAAAAACAAAAAAAAAAACAAACAAACATTTTGTAGATGAACATTTGTATTTGTATTTGTATTTGTAATATTTTACCAAAGAATAGCCAGAGTTGCGTTCTTTGTATGAAACGATTGAGTTTTTGCACGATGTGATCGTATTGCAAAAACATGATCAATATAACATGCTTTCATATATGTTTACATTTGAGAAGCTTTGATTTCAAGACATTGACGCCACCTATACGATTTATCAATGTATACTGACTCACTATACCAACGAAAACGGCAAAATGATATGCCGTACAACTTAAGGGGCTCTATTTCCAAGATACTGATTCAATCAGCCTGATTATGATTGGTATCCATTTTTTCTATACAAAATATATACTCGTCCAACGAATGAAATCGTATAAGCAAAAAAAAAAAATCTCTCCCCATCAAAATCAGCGCTATGGAAATATGACCTTTATGACGTAGTACATCAATCGATTGTTGCATTTAGTAAATGGCTCACAATGGTCTGGTATAAAAAAATTTTTGCATAAAAATCGTGTTCGAAGGCACAAACATGAAAACAACGACTGTATGTGCTTCCAAAATATTGTTGGATTTTTTTTTTCCAATTTCACACCGTACTCGTATAGATGGCGTAAGAGGCAATGCATTTTTTTTTTTTACTAAATGCAATTTTGGAATTGCACAAGAAAATTATTTAAAATTTTGGAATTTTACTTAGTTAAACCATATCTAATTAGAATGTGAGGCGAAAAAAAAAACCAAAATTGTATGTCTAATAGTAACGAAAACAAAGAGAAAAAAGCAGATATTTCATTGCAAATGCAATTGAACTAAAATCTCAACAATTTTCGATCATCGGAACGAACTATATTTTGAACGATATTATTACGTTTACTAAAATGAAATTTATATTTATGGATATTTTCCACATTGGAAGAAGATACATAGAGTTGCATGCAAACACACACACGAAAAAAAAAAAAAAAAAAAAAAAAAACGAAATGAAACAATTTTTTTTTTTTTTTTTTTTTTGCATAAGAAAATGTAAACGATTTCAAGCATATTACAGGTAACAATTAGTAAAATGTTTAACTTTTTAAAATATAAAAAAAATTAAACGAAATTAATTTCATATCTGCGATTTATTTGTTTTTGGATCAGCTTTTGAAATATGACAATTTTTTTATTGAATTGATCATTTATCCAGTATAGAACCAATATAATGAAAATGATGAATTCGAAGGGGGAAGAGAAAAGAAATGAAACAAACAAACAACTTATTCCATTTTAAGAAAATCTTTTTTATTATCGATGTCTCAAAAAAAGAAAAAAAAAAAAAAAATAAAATAAAATAAAACCAAACCAATTCAATCAATTGTATTATGTCTACTGAATGTATAACCAATCCCTAATCAAAATGAACCCGAACGCGGTCTAATGATCATTTACTCTATTCACTAAGGAATCAATGGAATTTTTTTTTTTTTTTTGTATATCGTTTGTTTTAGTCGATTTTTCTATTTAAGCGAACTTTCAAATGGCTGTGATTAAACACATCATTCGAATTGACAAAGATTGTTGTGTTTTTTCTTTCTGTCTTAATCTTGATAGCCAACTTGATTGTTCACAACATTTTTATCTACTACAATGTGTATTAGTTAATTCAATTGTTTTTAGTCGCTTCCTTCTCTCACAGTTTTTTTTTTTTTTAAATATTTTATATTCAATATATATATATATATATTACTCAAACCTGAAGAGACTCCCAATTTCACACATTTTTGTTGATGATATTGTAATTTATATTTTAAAATAAAAACAAAAATACTGATTTAGAAATAAATTATGCGTTTTTAATTTGGTGTTCAATTTAAGACTGAACATTGTCTTTTTCTTAAGCAAGAGTCATTCTTTGGGAAAATGAAGTTTCAATTATGGAGCCACAATTCTAGCCAAATTTGCGTAAAATCGTTGATAACAAGGTTAGTTGAATTCATTGGTTTTCTGTTGTTGTTGTTGTTTTTATTTATTTGTTTTAGGATGTTCTCAATCGAATTGAAATTTCTTTTATTGAGTTGAAATGATAATAATCCAACTTAATTGATATTGTCTAAATTCTTCTGTGTTTACTTCAAATGAATAAAATTGTCTTCATTGATTCTTTTAAGAAAAAAATTTATTATCAGAAAATGAGAGAACTTATCGTAAACGTCGATATAGAAGCGACAATTTATGGATGTATTTTTATCAAATTAAAATGCATTCAGTGAACTCTTATCAGTTCAAATAAAAAGTCACAACCCTATGAGCTGATCATATCGTTTTAACTCGCAAAGAAAGTTTTTCTTTGCGAGTTAAATTGATATGGTACCGGATACTGATTATGATTAAAAAAACTTTCAATTTTTGCTTACATTTTTCTCAAATAACGATACGGAATAATAATAATAATAAGAATATTGTGGATGAGCAATTCGAAGCGTACATCACTATATGGAGATTCGGTTAAAATTCGGTGAACAGTTTATCTTTTTTTTCTTTCTTTCTTTCTTTCTTTCTCTCTTTCTTTCCTTCTTCTCCTTCTTCTTCTTCTTCTTCTTCTTCTTCTTCTTCTTCTTCTTCTTCTTCTTCTTTGTCTATCCTTCTGACATGCAGATCGCGTTCTAAAAGACTATGTGCAAGATAAAAATCCGTCTCGATGCTTTCCTTTGAAAAATAAATATTTGTGGTGAACAATTTTTTTTAACAAAAACATACAATTGGTATCAAATTTTTCGTTGTTTGGTCTAAATTAAGTTACTTTACAGTTTTTGCATTTTATTTATCAAAGAAATTTATTTCCCATTAATAGCATCAGCTATAAAGACAAAAGTAAATTAAATTGATAGATTTGGACGCGACTTGAACACCATATTTTGATAGTAATTCTAATCAATGGGATATAATTATTGAATATCTGAACTCTAGATGTTTTTTTTTTAAGTTTAAAATGGATATTTGACTAGGTTGTGAAACAAATATTGATAGTCCACATTGTAAACGATACTAAGCTACAACAAGATGGAAATACATATTTCTGTAAATTAATTGTGTGCAGTTTTAATTTTTGAATTGTATTACATCTTGCATTTTACACAATGCGACTCATTTAACGATGAGAAGTGACAAAATAATAAACTAAAATCATAAAATAAATTAAAAATGCATTTATCAATTTATAAAACTACTGGCGCTCAAACTGCTCTTCTGAACTTTAAATTAAAAACGAGATCTTCAAATACACACGATAAGAATCATATCGAACAACTTCGGCAGTAATTTCAACTGATATCTTTTATGTATATAGACAAAAAAAAAAAAAAACAAAAAAAAAAATGAAGAAAATTCGATGAACGTTCATGTTAAATTGAAAAGACAGACATATGGAACGTTCTATTTTGCCTTTCTCCAGAAATAAAAATGAGTTCTGAAAAGCAGAAAAAACAATTTCATATCAGCGTTCAAAATCAGTCATAAAAAAAAAACAGGTAGAAATTATGTATATGAAACCGAATCAAGTATAAAAACAAAAGCAACTAAGCGATTTTTTTTTTTGCAATTTTGACCAGAGAAATAATAAAACTGAAGAAAAACACGTTCAAATTGTTACAGTTCATCTTGTTTGACACCAGTTCACTTTTAACAGTGTATTATATTTATTTGAAAACATGTTTCTGTTCTTTTTATTCACAGAAGATGGAAATTGTTGCGCCGTACTGTAAGCATAAAGCACATTCTATTTTTATGTTAGAATTAATTGAATATGCGAATTGTGTTTTAATTTTTCATGTAAATGTACTATGGAAGTTAGAATTGCAATTGATCTCATAAAATTCATTAATTTTATGATTTGATGAAAACATTTCATTCTATAACAACAACAATGAAGAAAACAAAAACCCAAAACAATCAACATGAAAATATTATAAATAAATTGCAAATTAAAGTGCTGTAAAAATGAAATGATTTCTTGTAATGTGGCAACATGGAAAATGTGGCTGAGAATGTGCAAAACTCATGTGAGATAATTCGTACTCAAATGCATTCAGTCGCGAAGACTTGCAATTTAATCAAAAAAAAAAAAAAAAAAAATACAGAACAGAGACCAGCATGAGAGATGCAGTAACTATAGGCCCGGCGTGAAAGACACACAAACACACACACACACACACACACACACACACACACACACACACACACACACACACACACACACACACACACACACATTTTGACAATTGAAATTCACTGCATCGGCCATGCGATATTTGTCGCAGAGAATTGTTGCAACTGTTGATCTATGTTACTATGGTAAAATGAGTAAAACTGTAATGTGACTTATTTTATCTTGAATTTGCTAATATCGCGTTGCTCACGTTGAATCATTTAAACTGATGGAAAATTATTCTCATGCTAATTAAAGTAATGGGAAAATCAACTGCCACTTTTTTGGGCTTTTTACAGACACAGAGACTTTCACTCTCTCTCTCTCTCTCTCTCTCTCTCTCTCTCTCTTTCTCTTTTTCTTTCTCTTTATCTTTCTCTCTCTCTTCCTCTCTCTCTCTTCCTCTCTCTCTCTCTCTCTCTCTCTCTCTTCCTCTTTCTTTCTATCTTTCTGTCTCTCTCCTTCGGTCTCTTTCAATTTCTCACTTGCTTAACTGTTTTTCTCTTTGTTTTTAATTTTCCCCTCACTTTTCCGTGTGGTTTTCCGTATAAATCACTTATTTATATATTTAAAATTCCAAATCTCACTTAACACAATGTTCCGTTGTTAAAAAAAAAAAAAACTCTACTTGTGACAAAGTCACCGTTGTTGTTCCCGATAAATTGTTTATCTTTCGAATTTTATCTTTTCTTTTCGTTTCCATTAACACTCACTGAATTCCGTTTACGCTATGTATTTATGACTAAAGTGCTAAAAATGAGCAAAAATCCATAATTGTTTACATCATTTCTAGGTGTAAACAAAATAAAACAATATTCATAACAATTTATGTGTTTATTCTATTTTGATTCATAGAAATGATGGCCATTTTCCCTGAATCTTCATGCTTGTGGTTTTTGATTAATATGATGCATTTTAATATTTGCTTGCCTTTTTCTTATTATTTTCATCTATCTTTCCATGATTTTGTATAATTATTTTCTCTCTCTCTCTCACACCTCTCTCTCTCTCTCTCTCTCACTCACTCTTTTTCCTTTCTTCCTTTATTTCTCTTTCTCTTTTTCCATCTCATTTCTATATC
Source organism: Resseliella maxima (assembly GCA_029041755.1). Classification (NCBI taxonomy): domain Eukaryota; kingdom Metazoa; phylum Arthropoda; class Insecta; order Diptera; family Cecidomyiidae; genus Resseliella; species Resseliella maxima. The sequence goes on from JAQOWM010000784.1 coordinate 166,662, forward strand.
TTTTCCTCCGTTCATCTCTTTTAGTCTCTGTTTTATTGCTCTTGTTTTCATTACAATATTTCTCCTTTTAAAAATAATTACAAGTTTCAAATCAATGAAAATTGGCATATCAAAACACGTTCTATTTTGCAAATAAAATGAAATTTCTCAACTGAAAACTGTATTGAATAAGAAGCAAAGAAAAAAGAGTCAATAAATGTCAACTGAATTGAAATTGTTGAAATTGATTAAATTGCTAGATTTTTTTTTTTTCATGATTTTCATGATTAACGATAAAAGGCATTGATGTTTTTATTTAAAAGGAATTTCTTTTAAAAAGAAAAAAGAGAGAGCGAGAGAGAGAAAGAGGGAGAAAGAGAGAGAGAGATAAAGAGGGAGAAAGAGAGAGAGAGAGAAAGAGAGAGAGAGAAGGAGAGAGAGAGAAAAAAAGAGAGAGAAGGAGAGAGAGAGAAAGAGAGAGAGAGAAAGAGATAAGTAAGCGGTGTAACATCTCGACAACGTTGAAAATATGGTAAAAAAGATGGTAGTGTAAAAAGGTGTAATATTTGATCATGATCAAATAAATTTGATATTTATTTAAAGTTGATTCAATGAAGCCAAAGATGTGTTTGTCTTGAGCAAACCAGGAAATGGGTCGATAAAGTATCCTGTTTTTGTTTCTTTCTCTCTTTTTTTTTGTTGGTGTTACAGTTCACCAGTCTGTCAATACAATCAATCATATTGTCCAATATTGAAAATATCCAGGTAATGTATTGGTGTATATTTTTCAAGACGCACACACATGAGGCAATTAATAAATTTCAATAGAACAAAAAATGAACTGTATAAAATCAAGGAAAAAGAAGAAGTAGTAGAGAAGAAAAAAAAAACATATGAATAATCGCACGTACAATACAATATAATGAATAAAATAGAAAAAAAAAAAAAAAAAAATTCGTTCAAATATGAGGAGCTATAAAAATAATCGAAACGAATAGAGTAGAATGTATGAGCGAATATATATCAACGGAAAAGCCACAGACCCGTTGATATTACATTACATGCACAAATCAAATACATACAATATTGTATGTTTGCCGGCCATACGCGTACTGACAACACACAACTCTCCAGACGATAAGCTGTTGATTTTCAACTCATACTATAAGCATGTCTTTAAAGTATATACAAAAAGTCAAAAAGAATGTATGGAATAAGGCACCCGGCACAATATGACTATGCGAGTGAATGAGAAAAATAAAAACGAACAAATTTCGTCCGAAATACAAACGCAACAATATAATGATGAATAAGAGTGTGTCGAATTGAGCCTGCCAGTGAATAATACTCGATTCCGCGAGTCAGTTATAACTTGGAACGCAGTCAAAGCGAACACATATAATCATCGCAGTGTTTTTTTTTTTCTATTCATTTTCTCGCTCTATCGTAATTTGTTTTTTTTGTTTTTGTTTTTTTTCATTACTGCTGCCGTTCGTTATCATCACACATTTTCATTTTACCAAAATTTTCGTTCTCGATTCTTAAGGTACTGATGAGAAGAAGAAAGAAAAAAACATTCTTGTGAATTTTATAATTTTTCTTTTTGAATGTAATTTTGCCTGAATTGATCATTTAATTTTTGTTTTCCTCAATTAACATGTTAAATGTGTTTCAATTATTTGATTTTTTTTTTTTCTTCAATTTTCGAATGAAATAAACAAAAATTTTATCACGAATATTTTCAGATTAGAATTTTGACTGCAATTGCGAATTTGCTGGACTCAAAGCAACAATCCTCAATTATATAAATCATTTTTTTTGTTTGGTTATCACCACCGTTGTCAAGTCGAACAGAATGAGAGAAATCGTTCATTTGCAAGCCGGTCAATGTGGCAATCAAATCGGAGCCAAGGTTTGTATTTCATCAGATTTTTTTCGTTTTTTTTTTTTTTTTTTTTTGTATTTTTCAATTCGATGTAGTTTCGGTTTAGAAAAAGGAATTTCATGTTCTGTTCGATATTCAGAGCATTGTTTTGAGAAGTGAATTGAGGTTTTTGCCATTTCAACATTAAAATACGAATAAGAATGAGAATGAGAATGAGAATGAGAATGAGAATGAGAATGAGAATGAGAATGAGAATGAGAATGAGAATGAGAATGAGAATGAGAATGAGAATGAGAATGAGAATGAGAATGAGAATGAGAATGAGAATGAGAAATTGTGATAAGAATTGAGACAGAAAATGAGAAGAAAAGCGAAAATCAAAAGAATCAGATGAAGAAAAAAGTCACAAATTGTCAAACTAACCAAAAATGGGAAAAAGTCTCAATCACGTTGCAATGCATAATTTTGAATTCAAATTGCGCTTAATTTGTTTGCATTTGGCCAACGGAACAATCAAGTGTGAAAAGTTTAATGACCCAATCAATATTAATTTGATATAATATTGAATTATGTGTACGGTAGTTATAATTATTGTTCTGCTTGATGAATCAATATTTGCCTTATCCTTTGCATTGTGATTAAGTCGGAATGGAATGGTGACTCGATTTTTTTTTTTTTTTTTTGTTTTTGGTATGAGCGTCCATAATTGTGATAACTGTTTTATGTACAGTGTACACGAAAGAATTTCTTGAATTGAACAATAAAGAGTGTGGCATGAGCCACAAAATGTCGCAAATAAAATACATGACGATTATACATTATAATAAGACAGATGGGCCGGAAATCAATGACATGAATTCAAATAAGACAACTTTGAAAACACTATAATCGATGGCGCGAGAGAGAGAAAGAGTGGGGGAAATAAAAATTGCCACCGAAAAAAAAACAACAAAGAAATTTTGAACAAGTAATATAAAACATACACCAAATCGGCCCCCAAATGCATTGAATAGTGTCGCTTCTCTTTAAAAAAAAAAAAAAAAAAAAAAAAAAAACAATTTTTTTTTTTTTTATTCACTAATTCATGCATAATGAAGTTTAATTTGACCAGCAGCGTTTAAGTACAATGTTCAGCTGATTCAATTGAGTGAAGTGCTTTGTAAAGCACTTTTTTGGTTTTTTTTTTTTGACCACACAATGCATTTTGAATGTGTCATCGATATCACTCACCATATTGAATGCGAACAAGAACAAAAAAAAAAAAAAAAAAAAAATCATTTCTACAAGTATTTGAAATTTGTTTTGATTTCAAACACGCATTTTTTCCATTTCAAGATTTATTTTTAAACATTTTTCATTAAAACGAAGGGATCTTTTTTTTTATTGTTTTTTCTTAAGAATAAGAATTTTTGTTTTTTTTTTCTTCATCGTTTTCATTGTGTGTGTTTTTCAGCTGAACATTCGTTGATTATTGATCAAGTAATTATTACTTATTCGCTTTTGAAATCTTTCTTTCTCTCGCTCATAATAATATATCAATTGCTATACATTAACCGTAAGCATCAGCATCATTCGCAGAACGATAAAGTGTCGATTAATTTTGACGAGTGATTATAAATGGCATCATAAAACATAAAGATTTCATCGTTGCGATGAGTAATTGACATTGATGTTTCACACTACATGACTCAGTCATGTTTTTCACAAAATTTAATTTTGCACAGATCACGATTTCAATCATCAATGTATAAATCACATTGTGAGTGCTATTGAGCACTTTGAATTTTCATTCTAAAATGATTGTTGTTGCTGTTGTTGTTCTTGTTGAATTTTCATTCAACAAATTCAAATAAAGAAATAGAGTATCGTTGAACTTTACTATAGAATAGTTTTCGATTGACTTAAAGCTATACAATCAGATAATTATAGCGCCACACATCGTATTTCAAGCATATCCATTGGGACATTGGCCACGATGAAAATAACATGAAATTAACGTTTTTTTTTTTTTTTTTCTTTTTTTTTTACTTTTTTTTCGTCTGGTTGTACGTGTTTCGATTTTATATGCATTTCTATGTGGCTAGTCAATCGATAGATTCTTCTCATTTTCTCTTAAACAATTCTATTGTTATCAAGTGAATGGAATAATTTGTATGCCAACAGCTGAGCCAATTCACAACTTTCATTGTGCTCATCGGTCATTTATTGATTTCGCTTTCCATCAATTGAATATATATACAGTCAAGGAAAGTCATTGTAATGGGGATAAATGGAGGGAGATTGGTGGTATGAATCAGAGAGAGAAAGAGAGAAAAAGAGAAGAAAAGAGAGAGAGAGAGAGAGAGAGAAAGAGAAAGAGAGAGACAGAGAGAGAGAGAGAGAGAGAGAGAGAGAGAGAGAGAGAGAGAGAAAGAGAAAGGGAAAAAGTGATAGAGTGATAGAGTGAGAGGAGGCGAGTAATATCGCATTTGAATTATGCATACGATTTTGTTGCATTGCAGTGATTGCATGCAAGTGTATAAATTATAAATGACAAGACCGCAATTGAAAAAAGTAGTGGCAATGATTTCGAGGTAATATATCCAAATAAACATCTCTCAAGACCATCTATAATTTAATCGATTCATCGTTCATAGCTTCAAAAAATGGCCAATTGAGATCGATTTTTCACCATCTACGACTTTGTTCAATTTTTTCTTCGGTTCTCTCGTATTCAAGTTAATTTTTTTTGGATATTCTGGTCGGCGATTTCTGAGCAAAATCCACTTGAAAACCCAAAAAAAAAAAAAAATAAAATAAAAAAAAAAACTCTCTCAGTCCAACTTTATATTCCAAATCGTTTTCGGATTTTTTTTCACACTTAATTTAAATTCAAATGTTAAATACGTTGTGTTGCATAAATAAACAACAACAAAACCAACAAAATATGGTAGAGTGAATGAGATATTTGAGAGTGAGAACAACACTGAAACCGCATGGTTTGCGCTCGAGAATTGGCTGAAAACGATTTCAAGTGTTTGCATCATTCGCATTTGTATTTCTACATTCCTATTTGGTTGTTGTCTGCAACGACGGCTGCTAAAATGTGGCCATGTCTATTCAAACAATTTTTATTTATATCCGCCCCAGAGATAGATAGATTGGGCATTGACGAGTTTTTTTTTTCCGTCGTCGTCTTTTTCTTCATTTTCTATGCATTTGCTACATCGAACGATACTGTAACAATGTTTAATTAAAAAAAAAAAAGAAAAAAACATTCGAAACTGGAATCCGATTTCGGCCTATGATGAATATAGAATATACAACGGGAATGTGTGCTTCGGGAGCCATTCCGTATGTGGAAGAGAAAGAGCATTTTTCACACTCACTGAATTGCGCCATTCACTGATCAAGAATTTATGCTATTTTTAGGGCTATATTTATTATATTATGGATGCATCACTGACGAGACTAGACTTGACTACTCATCACCCATAACACAAACATACATTGTACACCGAACAAGACACATATTGAAAGAGAGAGAGAGAGAGAGAGTGAGAGATTTTACTTGAAATTCAAAAAATGAGAAATATCTTGAAGAGAGAGAGAGAGAGAACGAGAGAGAGAGAGAGAGACCGAGAAAGAGTTTGAGAATAGTGAAAGTATACAATCGAAAATCATCGAAAACAAAAGTTAATTCTTGAAGCCTTGATCAAGACATGCATTTACAATTTTAGAATCTCACGCCGCAAAATATCGCAAACTTCAATAATATAAAAATTGTAAAATGTATTGCATCAATTTTTCACTCATTTATTATATGAATTTTGGCTTTTATTTCTCTCAAAATTGAGAAACATGTAAATGATCATTCGTCTGTCATGTTGATTTGTAAACATTTTAAATATGCATCTTTGGTTTTTGTCATTCTTCAATCACAAACATCTGTGCAATCATTTGTTAATTAGAAAATAAACTTATAAACCCTCAACATGTACTCATTGCTTCTAATTTATCGTATGTGTTGCGTAAAACTGTGACGACCAAATCTTATCATCTTTGTGTCAGGTCGAGCGTAAATTTTCAATTAAATTTGAACTTTGTTTAAAATTTGAAGAAAAAGTTTCGAAAATGAATGAAATGAATGTGAAAAACCAAAATTGAAAACAGTTTTATTTGATCAAGGAAGGAAGACTAAAATTATCTGAAACAATCTGGATTTAATTAGTTCAAGTTTTCTTTTTTTGTTTTTTTTTTTTGTTTTTTTTTTTTTTTTTTTTTTGATTTGAAGGAAATGTGAATTAATCTAATGGTCTATCTGATTGATCTGTGTCCAAAACAAAAATTTTTGCTCATTGACTCCAGGAAGTGAGTCAAACGTTGAGCAGCTGCTTTTAGCATAGATATTTTGCTAGATCGGAATGGAAAATCATTTTCACAATCATTCGAATTGTAATGAAGCGTTTTAAGTGTGAGCACGTGTGTTCATATTTTCTTAACGTTGCAATAAATTTATCCACATGTCATACGTCGATCTGCGCCGAGCACATCAAGGAAAATTTATATCGACTGTGCATCTTTTTTTTTTTTTTTTTTGTCTTTTTCGTGTGTGTGTGTGTGCGTTTTAGTTTTCTCTATTCATTGCTTTGAATTTTAAAATCAACATCATCCGCATAACGATTGAGCAAAAAAACCAGATGAAAATGATGCCAAATATAGACTTGGAACCTCGTCTCCCGCATAGAATTTCACAATTCTTAAAGACACAAGAAAATGAAGAGAGAGAAAAAAAAAAATCAGAGAATTAATTAAAACTATCACCGTTGTCTCTTGATATGCTACACGCTCGACATGCACATTTAAAGTGAAATCCATCTCTAGAATTAGCGCAAACGTGAATAGATCTGACGTGGCGTCTGAGTTTTTAGTTGAAAAAAAAAGCCGAAAAAAAAAATAACAAGAGAACGGGAAAAATACACACACACACACGCACACATAAGATAGAAAGAATTCAAACGACATATTTTAATGGATGCGCTATGCGGTGTGCAACACGCACACGCTATCCATTCTAACTCCTTTTCATTTCAATCTCGCGGAAAGTATTTTAAGTTACGACGTTTAATGACGGCCATACATCTCTTGCCAAGCACATTTTTACTAGCAATGTTTCACTAATTAATGTGATTGACACCAAAGTTAAGCATTTCATCACAGCATCCAACTCTACACGCGACACAATTTACTTTTTCTCTTTCGATTACTCCCTTACTGTCTCTGTTCACCTCTGTTTTACTCTTTGTCCTTCTTTTTCTCTCTGTCCCTTTCTCTCTCTCTCTCTTTCTCTCTCTCTCTCTCTATTTCTCTCTCTCTTTCTCTCTCTCTCTCTTTCTCTCTTTCTCTCTCTCTCTCTCTCTCTCTTCTTAACTCTTCTTCTCTCTTCATTTCACTCTGTCTTCCTTGCGATCATGATATTTGTCTTTTCGTTTTGCGAGTTGCGCTTACATTACGCTCCATATGTGTATGTTAATTAACAAATTTCTATATGAATTGGTATAATAATTCCATAAGGGACAAATATGCCGAATTCGTTTAACTACAATGCGAATATAAAGGAACAAAAAAAAAGTCTGAAAACACAAGAAAACTAAAACAAAACACACAAACACACACATACAACAAAATAAAAAAACACAAATTATTCGATGGAATTGTATTTAATCAGCTATTTGATTGGCATGCAAATGCACGTACAGCGTACATATATTCAAGTCAAATTTATATATCCATTTGTTGTGATGAGTTCAATACGCTTGAATGGAATGTAAAACATATGACGCGTCATACTCGTTGAGTCTATTCAATAATAATAAGAATATTGGTGAATTGGATAAATTGTGGATGTTGACGTTGTATGTTTTCAAATTATATTTTGATAGAGTTCTCATTGTTTCGTTCTTTTTTTTTCTTATTATTAAAGCAATCATCGACTTAAGCTTAAGTGGCATTTCTTTCTTCTTCTTCATTTTTTTTTTTTCTTCTTCAGTTCTGGGAAATCATTTCAGAAGAACATGGCATTGATCAAACCGGAACGTACATCGGTGACAGTGACTTACAATTGGAACGTATCAGCGTTTATTATAACGAAGCTTCAGGTAATTTTATTTTCATTCAACATATCACAATTTAATTGATGGATTGAGACCGTTTGTTTCGCTTTTTTTTTTTTTTTTTGGTTTTGTGTTCAATGCTATAATCCAATCTCTTGATCACGGCACAAATCAAAGCAATTAAATGACTTATTTTCTGTGTTTATTAATCAGCAAAGTAATTCTACTGAAAACTCAATTGCTCAATCAAATCAAAGCAAATAAACGGAATGATATCATTTTCAAATGAATTGCTCATCTGGCTTTGACGTTTTATATCTTATCGTAAAAATTCTTTTACTCCGAACATTTTCGCTTGATCTAATTAACCACTCTCAGAGCAATAATATTCATATTTTAAAAGAAATATTCATAGTAGTAATGAACTCAAATGAAATGATTATTTCTACAATTGAACATTCAACAAACAAGAATTTAAGAAAAAGAAATACAAAATACATTTTAAATGCGTGAAATAAATAATCAAATAGCCAAGAAGTCATGAGTCAAACAATCCCTTTTGCCCGCGAGCTATATTTCATTTTAATTTTCGATTTAAAAATGTATTTTTTGTAGCTGTATCACGTTCATCTGGTGGAAAATATGTGCCCCGCGCTGTTTTATTGGATTTGGAACCAGGAACTATGGAAGCAGTACGATCTGGTGCTTATGGTCCACTTTTTCGACCAGGTTTGTGAAAATAATTTTCTCAATTTTGATAATTAACGAAGAAGAGAGAGAGAGAGAGAGAGAGAGAAAGAGAGAAAGATAGAGAGAGAGAGAGAGAGAGAGAGAGAAAGAGAGAAAGAGAGAAAGAGAGAAAGAGTGATACAGAAAACTAAATTCAAATCCAATCATCACGTCATTAGATAATTTCGTATTTGGACAATCGGGCGCTGGTAATAACTGGGCAAAAGGCCATTACACTGAAGGTGCTGAGCTAGTTGACTCTGTGTTGGATGTTGTCCGTAAAGAATGTGAAAATTGTGATTGCTTGCAGGTAAGAATGGGAATTTAGAAATGAAACGAAAAAAAAAAACACTAAAACAAATCAAAAAGAATGTGAATGAGTGAGAGAGTGAGAGAGATCACGAAAATTTATTGAAATCGTATTTATTTGAACAGGGCTTTCAATTGACGCATTCATTGGGAGGTGGTACCGGTTCAGGTATGGGTACATTGCTCATTTCGAAAATACGCGAAGAATATCCAGATCGAATTATGAATACTTATTCGGTGGTTCCATCGCCAAAAGTTTCTGATACCGTTGTCGAGCCATACAATGCAACGCTCTCTATTCATCAATTGGTCGAAAATACCGATGAAACTTATTGCATTGATAATGAAGCATTGTATGATATATGCTTTCGAACACTCAAAGTACCAAATCCAAAATACAGTGATTTAAATCATTTGGTTTCATTGACAATGTCTGGTGTAACAACATGTCTTCGTTTTCCCGGTCAATTGAATGCTGATTTACGAAAATTGGCCGTTAATATGGTGCCATTCCCTCGACTTCATTTCTTTATGCCTGGTTTTGCTCCACTTGTATCACGAAATGCTCAAAATTATCGTGCACTTACTGTTCCTGGTTGGTATTTTTTTTTTTTTTTTTTTTTTTTTTTTACATTTAGCATGGAAAATTTGGCATTCATTTTGGGAAAAATATTAAATCGAATGTACATTTTTTTTATTTGTAGAATTGACACAGCAAATGTTTGATGCAAAAAATATGATGGCTGCATGCGATCCACGACATGGACGATATTTGACCGTTGCTGCTGTTTTCCGTGGACACATGTCAATGAAAGAAGTTGATGAGCAAATGTTAGCCGTTCAAAATAAGAACAGTAGCTATTTTGTTGAATGGATTCCAAACAATGTGAAAACAGCTGTTTGTGATATTCCACCAAAAGGATTGAAAATGTCATCGACATTTATTGGTAATACAACCGCCATTCAAGAATTGTTTAAACGTATTTCGGAACAATTTTCAGCGATGTTCCGTCGTAAAGCTTTTTTGCATTGGTATACTGGTGAGTTTTTTTTTTTTTTTTAATGGTTTTACATTAATTTAATTGGTTCAATTCATTTCGATATTTAATTTGTTTTGACATCATTTTGATTTTCTTTTTCAATTGAAAATTTCATTTCTTTCAAACAGGTGAGGGTATGGATGAAATGGAATTCACCGAAGCTGAAAGCAATTGCAATGATTTGGTTTCTGAATATCAACAATATCAAGAAGCAACAGCCGATGATGAATTCGATCAAGAAGATGTTGCCGAAGAAGTCGAAGATGAATGCGTCTAAATACGCACATTACTCAATTTTATTAAATCTCTTAATTTTATTCAAAACTAAAAAAAAAAAACACTCTCACTCACTCACACACACACACGCACACACACAGAGAAACGCACATTTCAACATTTATGTTACTCATCTCGATTTTAGTACTCTATTTTTCTACGAAAAAAGAAAACTCTGACCATTTTTTTTTTCCTCCATTCAAGCTGTCGACTCATTTCAATACTGTGACTGTCAATGCCAAAAAGAAAGAAAAAAAAATAAATAACAGCCAATGTAATTTTTTATTCAACAGAGTTCAATTCAATTTCTTTAGTCCCCAATTTCGATATGCAATGCGATGAAATTTTTGTTTTTAGAGAAATTGTTTAAGTAACGATTGCTTTTATTTTTTACTGAAAATAAATTGCGAACTTTTTTTTTTATTTGCGAGAATTTCATAAATTTGTTTGTTTTATTTTCGTTGAATTTCTTTGCTTTTGCGTTGATGTACCTTGACAAAAATCGTAATTCCAAAAATATTCCGCCCTTTCTTGTCATTGAGTTTTAGGGCTTCCACATGAATATGCTTCAAGTGTAACAGCAAATAAGCAAGCTTCTACAAGTTAGTGTCTTGGCTATTTGTCCTATGAATCAACAGATGGCGTATTTACATTTGTTATGAGAAAAATATGAAAATAAATTATTTTTCAATTCGAATTTTATCATTTCAAGCATAAATTTCAGCATAATTTATCAAATGAGTCTGCATTTATTGGAATAACGTTTTTATAATTCAGCTTGTTGTGACTTTTTTTAGTTTTTCCATACCAATGGAAGAGAAACCATTTTCCAACCGATAAAATGCCATTAACTCATGCAAATTAAACGGTTCGTAATAAACATTTAACTTAGTTTTATGCAAGGTTTTATGTTTTAAGTGTTCGATTGTTCAAAATAACAACATTGAATTCAAAAATTTATTTCCCATTGTTTTGACAAATTCAAAGCTCAAAGCTGTCACCAACACATATTTCAAACGTTGTTTTTTTTTATACACGAAAAAAACCATTAAGCTTTAAATATGTCAAAATAATGTGAAATAAGCAAATAAATTTTTGAATTCAATGTAGTTATTTTAATGTGACACAAAAATTTCAAATGATTTTTGTCAATGCAGCAAGAAAACTTTTTTCCTATAAATCATTTTAAGGTTGAATTTTTTGTGAAATGAAAACAAACAAAAGCATTTTAATGTCCAAGAGAAATTTCAACGAAATAATTTTGTTTTTGGTCGTTGTATTATTTTCATTCACGGTTTAAATGTGAATAAAAGCACATCAAATTTCAATTGCAAACGAAACCTTTAGAAGTGATAGTTCTTATATATTTATTTAAAATATTTTCCAAAGTTTCTTATTTGTGTATGATGTCAAAATTGTTTGCGGTAATTGCTTTTTCATTTTAATGTGTAAAATCAAAATGTAAAAGAAAAAGAATTTTTTATTTTTTTTTTATTTTCAGGAACTTGTAGTTGGATTCAGTGAAAATTATGGAAAAGTCATAGACGAAAAAAGTAACAGTTACTTTGTGATTATTAAAATACGCAGAAGTAATAAGTTTCTTAAATGGTTTCTCGGTTCAAGTTTCTGCTCAGGGTTTGCTATCACAAATATAAGTACTCATTTTTTCTCCATCCATAGTTGATATTTATTTATTTTTTGGATGCTTTTTTAAGTTCATATTTCAAAATTCGGTTTTAAAAAACTGTTCTCTTCTTTACATACGAAAAAAAAAAAAAAAAAAAAAAATAACGGAATTTGTTTAGCTTCTTTATTTTAAATGATTACATTTTGTTTTTTCTTTGAGTTGCTCTTTTTTGCATCAATTTTTCTCTTCCAAATTATTTTTTAAAACAAAAAGAAAAGATTCCGCTATAAATGATTTATCCGATTTGGCTCTAATGTTTGGTTCTCGAAAAAAAGATTCAATACTAAAATCTAATTTTTTTTTTTCAATCTCAATATAATTTATATGTATACATTGCATAGATAATCAGTGCGGCGCATTGTTTTGAAGACAACCACGAATTTACAAATTTTCTCTAAGGAACAGCATGAAAATTGAATTCAGAGAGAACGAGATAGTGTTGAAACGTAATTCCAAATATGGAGACAAACCGAACTTACAAAAACGACAGAGGTGTAATAACACTCTTGCTCTATGTCGTGTGTTTTTTAGTATATTTTTATTCTCTATTTTTGGGATATTTTGTACAAAATCAACTGGATTTGACAAATTTATTAGTTAAACTATTTTATCGACTGTTTCATCATTGAGTTGACACAAAATTCTTTTATTTTATTTTTCTTTTTTTTTTTCTTTTTTTTATTATTATTCACCAAATTTACACAAATTACTTTATCGACTGTTTCATCATTGAATTGACAACAAAATTCTTTTATTTTTTGGTTCCTTGTTGGCTTTAACTGCCCTCATGTATTCAGTAAAATATGACGAGTCAAAATCTTTCAATTTTGTTAGAGCTATGACTCATGTGTTTTTAAGTATATTTTTACTCTCTATTTTTGCAATATTTTGTACAAAATCAACAGAATGCTAAAAGTTTTTTTAGTATTCTCTTGATTTTGTACAAAATATCGCAAAAATAGAGAGTAAAAATATACATGAGTCATAGCTCTAACAAAATTGAAAGATTTTGACTCGTCATATTTTACTGAATACATGAGGGCAGTTAAAGCCAACAAGGAACCAAAAACTAAAAGAATTTTGTTGTCAATTCAATGATGAAACAGTCGATAAAGTAATTTGTGTAAATTTGGTGAATAATCGAATGGTAATACCAGGGAAGATTCAGGTTGTTTTCATTTATTCTTGTTTATTTTTATTCATAGATACTATTTTACTCACTATTAAAATTACATTTTCATATTTTACAGAATATTTATTAATGAATTAATTAGTGTGATTTAGTTTCACAATTGAAATTATATGTTAATTTGCCTCATTGGTTTATGTCAAGACAGCAATTCTTTTGTAATTGCATATGTTTTTTTTTTCTTTCAGTTTTGTGTAAATGGTGTAAATTAAGTAAAAACTATGGATTCGCACGAATATTTTTTCTTTGTTTTATTTTCTCTGATATTTTTTATATTTTCATCGGCATTGTGTAAAAAACCGAAGAATTTCGGGACAATTTACTTTAGCACCTGACGCAATTATAGGTAAATCAACGGGACAATCGATCAGGGAAAAAGTACATTTCGTTTATAATTTACACACGTAATTTATGCATGACGTCAAATGATCCCTTTAATGGCATTCTCAGTTTAAAACGTAACCAATATCAGGCATTTTTTTTTTTTTTTAGTACATTTTTGGTCATGGTTTTTCCTTTTCTTGCAACGATTACGTTTCTTATCGTAATTGAGTTGTTTTTCTACAACAATTTTCACGGAGCACGATATGCTCAGGTGATTTTGAATGAAAATGACGTATTCAAACCATTTCTAATTGATAAACACTCTTTATACAAAATTTGTTCTTTCTACGTTGCATGAATCGGCATTTAACAAATTCGTATTTGATTTGTTTTCAATTTTAATTCCCAATATGGACATATTACAATTGACGACAAAACAATACAGAATAACAAAATGACGCAATCAGTCTCCTTTTTTTTTCTCCTTTTCTCTCTGTTTTCTTCTTCAAAGATTAAAAATTTATTTTTGCCGTAGATTTTTCGACAGAATTTCTTCTTGTGAGTCATTTACTTGAACCCTAGAAACTGACTGGTGTTTAAGCAAACCGATTGCGGTGGCTTTTGTGAAAGAGACAATCATAAAGATCGATTTTAGTACTCTATTTTTCTACGAAAAAAAAAAACTCTGACCATTTTTTTTTCCTTCATTCAAGCTGTCGACTCATTTCAATACTGTGACTGTCAATGCCAAAAAGAAAGAAAAAAAAATAAATAACAGCCAATGTAATTTGTTATTCAACAGAGTTCAATTCAAATTCGTTAGTCCCCAATTTCGATATGCAATGCGATGAAATTTGTTTTTAGAGAAATTGATTAAGTAACGATTGCTTTTATTTTTTACCGAAAATAAATTGCGAACTTTTTTTTTATTTGCGAGAATTTCAAAAATTTGTTTGTTTTATTTTCGTTGAATTTCTTTGCTTTTGCGTTGATGTACCTTGACAAAAATCGTAATTCCAAAAATATTCTGCCCCTTTCTTGTCATTGTGTTTTGAGGCTTCCACATGAATATGCTTTAATTGTAACAGCGAATAATCAAGCTTCTACGAGTTAGTGTCTTGGCTATTTATCCTATGAATTGACAGATGGCGCTTTCACAATAAACAAAAGTTTATGAGAAAAATATGAAAATAAATGATTTTTCATTTCGAATTTCATGGTTTCTTTTTGCGATTCAAGTATATTAAGTAATTATATTGCTTTAATTCAATAAAATACATAAAATTAATTGTTATTTTCATCATTCAACGGAATTTTTTTCAAAAGAAAGACAAGTAAACATACAGTGATAGTAAATTATTGAAAATGAGCGCCTGTATACGATACATAAACTTATGTGCAAATACAATTCAATTAAAATTAAAATGCTCATATTGTAGTGATCAAAAAGAATTTTAAGAAAATTTCCTTCAATTTTGTTCAAATCTGAAACATTTGAATCTGATGACATCGCTGGCATTGGTTTTAGGCAATCGTTACTTAATCAATTTCTCTAAAAACAAATTTCATCGCATTGCATATCAAAATTGGGGACTAAAGAAATTGAATTGAACTCTGTTGAATAAAAAATTACATTGGCTGTTATTTATTTTTTTTTTCTTTCTTTTTGGCATTGACAGTCACAGGATTGAAATGAGTCGACAGCTTGAATGGAGGAAAAAAAAAAAATGGTCAGAGTTTTTTTTTTTCGTAGACAAATAGAGTACTAAAATCGATCTTCATGATTCTCTCTTTCACAAAAGCCACCGCAATCGATTAGCTAAACACCAGTCAGTTGCTAGGGTTCAAGAAAATGACTCACAAGAAGAAATTCTGTCGAAAAAAGAAAACAAAACAAGGAGAATGATTGCGTCATTTTGTTATTCTGTATTGTTTTGTCGTCAATTGTAATATGTCCATATTGGGAATTAAAATTGAAAACAAATCAAATACGAATTTGTTAAATGCCGATTCATGCAACGTAGAAAGAACAAATTTTGTATAAAGAGTGTTTATCAATTAGAAATGGTTTGAATACGTCATTTTCATTCAAAATCACCTGAGCATATCGTGCTCCGTGAAAATTGTTGTAGAAAAACAACTCAATTACGATAAGAAACGTAATCGTTGCAAGAAAAGGAAAAACCATGACCAAAAATGTACTAAAAAAAAAAAAAAATGCCTGATATTGGTTACGTTTTAAACTGAGAATGCCATTAAAGGGATCATTTGACGTCATGCATAAATTACGTGTGTAAATTATAAACGAAATGTACTTTTTCCCTGATCGATTGTCCCGTTGATTTACCTAATTGCGTCAGGTGCTAAAGTAAATTGTCCCGAAATTCTTCGGTTTTTTACACAATGCCGATGAAAATATAAAAAATATCAGAGAAAATAAAACAAAGAAAAAATATTCGTGCGAATCCATAGTTTTTAGTTAATTTACGCCATTTACACGATCACACAAAACTGAAAGAAAAAAAAAAAACATATGCAATTACAAAAGAATTGCTGTCTTGACATAAACATATAGATCATTTTTCCCAAGACGCGAATCTCATGATTGTTTGGCAATTTACGCAGAACAATATTTTTCATTTTAATTAATTTGGAATTATGAACATTGGATAATTACAAATTGTGATTTTTCATTTTTTTTTTTTTTTTTGTTTCTTTTTCTTATTTTCGTTTTTGGTTTTTGTTCACTCGACAGAGCATTATTTCATTAGCAACACTAAATACGAAGTACGCCAACAGTTTATTACACATTATTGTTTTTCCATTTCTTTCATTCACCGCTTCGTTTGCTCTTTAAGCATTAAAATCTAATCACTTGAATCATTATGCAATCGATTTTTGTGTATATATGCTTTTTTTCAAGCCCATTCACATCATTTGTACTAGTATACTGCAATTGAATGCATTGTTTAAACCGCACATCATCGAATTGGTTAGAACAATTGCAACAAATATTCAGTATTTCTCTCTCTATTTCTCTCTCTCTTTCTCTTTCTCTCTCTCTCTCTCTCTCTCTCTCTCTCTCTCTCTCTCTCTCTCTCTCTCTCTCTCTCTCTCTCTCTCGCTCTCTCTCTCTCGGTGTATCTCTCTCTCTCTCTCTTGGTGTCTCTGTCTCTCTCATTTTTTGATGCATTATTCAACGAAAATATAATACAACGCGCCTTAGCACAATTGCACTTTTCAATGAAGAAGATGAAATGGAAAATGTCAGCTCATTTGGATTATTTTCATGACGATAAAACATAAAATCGCTTCAGATAAATTCTTAAGCGAATTCAATTGGGAAAGCCGTTTCAATATTTCGTGGGATTGATTTCGATAAAATTAAAAAAATAAATTTCGTCTTTATATTGATTCAGAAAAAAAAAATATGAATTCTGATAAAAAAGTAAAAATATTAGATTTCAACAGGATCAGAAAAATTCTGAAAAATTTCAATGAATCGTGATTTCGTCATTAAATCCATTTTTTCAAAGTTTTTGTGAACGTTTTTCATATCTTTTCATATATTTAAATCTTTAAAAATGTTTTTCTAGTATTTTTTTTTTTTGAATACTTGATTACATCTAAAAATTAGATGGAAATTTTTCAAATTAAAGCCGTTTCAAAGCCGGAAATGACATCTGAATCATTGCTATATAAATATTATAAAGCACTGACGATGGTTATTCATTGAAAAAAAATGTTTAATCTTTAATCTCAAGACACGTTGGTTTTTCCCACATTGCATTCCCATTGAAATTTGATTTGCACTAGTAAGACAGTTTTCATTTGTTTTTGCTTTATTTAAATGGAATTTTGGACACATTTAATGAACGAGTTTACAATATTTTTGATGGAACAAACGAAAGTTAGCTTTTCTTATTGTTTGATATGCATTTTAAAATTACCAAAGGCTTTTCAAACAATAAAGGTGAAATTTTTTTACCATTTTACCTTTTTTAGCCAATTTTTAAAGGTTTTTTTTTTTTTGTAATTTTTTGGTGAAAATTAACAATTTTTCTTCATTTTTTTCTCTTTTTCTCTCTTTGTTCGTTCTTTTTTTCATTTCAATTTTCATTTAATTGAAATTTAATTTTCATGATAGCCTGAGGCATCTTCTCTGCTTGCACCATAAATTCAAGCAAAATAAGAGCAAAAGAAGAAATAAAAGCACACACACACACAAACACAAATGAATGAAAACAACAAAGTATGCGAATGAAAACCGTAAAATGTCATTTGTTGTTGAATTAGATCATTTGATCGGCATGATTTGTTTTGGAATTAGTGTGTCGATGGTTCACATGTCTGTGCTCTGTGTGCGAGTAGTAAAAGTGTGCGAATTACATCACAAAGCGTTGCAAATTGACGAATGCATCATTTGTGTTCAAAGCAAAAGCAAAAAAAAAAAAAAAAAATTGAAAGAAAGAAGAGAAGAGAAGCGAACAGAGCAGAAGAAGAAAAAGAAGAAGAAGAAGAAGAAGAGAAATAATAGCAAATAACAACAACAGCAGCAGCAGCAACAACAAAAACAAGCGGCAAATAACACGAGCGCTTTCGGCAAAATAGGAGAATCTAGAGCAGTTTTATAACAGCGTTTGCTGTAACAATAGGTGTACCGGAGTAACAATAATATAACATCGGTTTTGATGTTTGTGTGTGTGCATAATCGAGCAACAGCAACGAAAGAAGCCGAAACAAAGAAAGAAAAGAAAAGAAAAGAAATAAAATTGTAAGAGAATCTACACGCGAGTGAGAAACTTTGGTCGTTCTGCGAATGAATGGATAAATGGAAAACGAAGAAAATGACGCAATTATTTCAACAAATTTTCCTCAATGCAGTCACACACAAACGATACGACTACAACAAAAGCTCTTTAGTTTGTTCGCAAAGAGTTGTGCATACAACATGAGCATAAATACACGCACACAAACACACAAAAACACATCGAGCACAATTCGATAAAACTTACTGTGAGCTGAAAAGAAGAAAAAAGCAAATACAAAAATTAGCTTTCACGAACGAAAAATTTTGGGTTTTTTTTTTTCTACTTCATTTTCTTCTTCTTCTTCTTTGTTTCTCTTTCTATTGTGAAGAAAATGAAGAAAAAAGAGACACCGATGATAGAAAAAAAAAAATACGTCTTTACGATGTCTATGCTGTAATTGGCGTGTGTTTTCCTCTTTCTTTCTGGCCCACGATGAATGCATGATTTTCGGTTTTCTTCATGAGTTTTATCTTTTTCGGGCTATTGGTTCTGTATTCCATTTTATTGTTTAACGAAAAAGAAATGATGATGATGATGATGATGATGATGATGATGATGATGAAGAAGAAGAAAAACCATCGCATGGAAAGTAGGTTGAACGTAATTGTTTCGTGATCATCAAAGTGCAATATTATCGTAACATAACGTAACACAAATCTTCTTCGTTTATGCCATCGTTTTCATTTGTGACTCTTTATTTGTATCTCTTTCTATCTTTGTTTTCAATCTCACTCTCACTCTCACTCCATCTAGCTCTCGATCTTATTATCTCTTTATCGTTTACTCCCTATTTTTCTCTTTCTTTATCTCTTTCTCGCTTTTATTTCTTCTCTTTCTTTCCCTTTCTTTCCCTGTCTTCTCTCTCTCTCTCTCACTCTCTCTCTCACTCTCTCACTCTCTCTCTCTCTCTTTCTCTCTTTCTCTCTTTCTCCCCTTCTCTTTCTCTGTATCACCCGTCCATTCTCGCTCTTAATCGTTCGCTTTTTCTATTTCTCTCTCTCTCTCTGTCTTTCTTTCTTACACTTATTATCATTGTCTCTTTCATTCCCCTTTGTTTCTATCTGATGAATATTATATATGATAAAATCCCAAAGTCTATGTGACTCGATTGAATCGCATGAGAACACATTTTATGCGGCAATTGTATTTCTTGTATTTTTTTTTTCTCTTTTATTTTCATCGTCTGCATATTGAAAATAGTTTTTAAATACACACATTTTCAATTGAAAATCCAACCCAAAATGATAATCATTTGCGTTTTGGGCATAAAACGTAAAACTATGTATACAGCCCAGCATAGCAACGTTGTAAAATCTATATGATTGTACAGTTGTACACCTGTTATATTACCTTAAATTTAATGTTTGTGCATGGTTTGTAAAATGCATAGCGATTTGGATGCGAGAAAAATGAAGCGGAAAAACAAAAACAAAAACAAAAAAAAAAACCGGCAAAGAGAACACAAATTAGACGAAATAAATGTGGAGAATGAGGTGAAAGCACCCACACACGTGTCGTCTGTTATTCAGGCTTTGGAGTACACAAAACACAATCGCGTCTTGTGACGCAAATGTTTAAAAACAAATGCCAAACTGAACGTAACCAGAAGAAAAAAAACAAAAATAAAAACAAAAAACAAAAAAACAAAACGTTGATAACTTTGTTTTGTTCTTTAGGCAAAAAGAATTGATTGGAAATTAACCGGACTACAGCAGAAAAATGGCATAATTATATTGATGATATTTGGCCGATTGACATTTAATACGATTCAGTCCCGAAATTCGGCGCACTAAAACGCTAGAAAGCAACCAATGATTGAGAAAGAGGAGCATTAAGATGAAGCACAGAAGGAAGTAGAAGAAGAAGAAGAACCGAAAAAAAAAAGTGAAATGAAGTCAATTGTAAATATTCGTGTGATGAAAAACAAACTTCTTGATTATTTTTCGGTTGATTGTTTGGTGTAATGCATCAATTGGCTGCATTATCCGGCGCATGCACTCGAACAAATATGGCCTACTTCCAGAGAAAGAAATACACATGTGTACTCACACACACATATAGAGAGAGAAAGAGAAAGAGAAAGAGAGAGAAAGAGAGAGAGAGAGAGAGAAAGAAAGAGAGAGAGAGAGAGAGAGAGAGAGAGAGAAAGAGAAAGAGAAAAGAGAGAGAGAGAAAGAGAGAAAGAGAGAGACTAGGCATAAATTATGCAGAGACAAATCATTTCATCACACCATTAACCCTTTTGTTATCACCATTTCACCTTCTATTTTTTTTTTCTCTGTTTTTCGGCAATTTTTTTCTTTTGTCTGTTTCATTCTATTTGACGCACCATTTCCATGTGTATGTCAATCATATTTAGGCAATTAACATGGAGACAATTAGGCACTCAAATCTCAACAAACTCAACTGAATAGAGATAATCGTTTGTGGAAATGACGATAAACTAAACAACATGATTTTTGTTTTTTGTTTTTTTTTTTTTGGTGTGAATTGTGTTCGTCATTTGATTTACTGTATTCAGTTTTTAAAGCAATCAAGTAGCTGGAATTTGTATTTCCTATGAATTAATGAAATTGATATTAATTGACGAAAACGAGAAAATAAAAATGTATTAAAAATCATCAGAAACTGGTTTTTTGCACATAAGAAGTGAGAAGAGGACAAAAAAAAAATACACGAGCTGAGAAACCAACGGGAAATGCCCTTGTTGTTTACATTTTGCTATTGCTATTGCTATTTGAAAGCAATTGCCGCACGTACGCTCGAGTTGATTGCACCCAAAAATCAAATTCTGATGTTTGATTTCCCAAGATCGTTTCTCTTTAACCCATCTAATCTGTTGTTTTTTCTTCTTGTACTTCTTCTTATTCTTCTTCTTTTTTTTCCTTTTTGGCGGAACATTTTGGCACTTCCACAAAAAAAAGCAAAATAATTACAATTTGCGCGTCACTAACTGCATGCACTTGTGCGATTTTTGTTGCTATTTGTTATCAGTTTGTGTTTTGTTGCTGCTGCTGCTGCTGCTGTTGTTATTGTTGTTATTTATTCCCCGATTTTTTCTTCTTCTGATTTTCGCTATTGCTATCGTTTTTATTTCATATTTCTTCGAAGAATTAAACAGAGAAAAGAGACAGAGGACAGGGATGACAGAGCTTGATAGAGAAAGAGAGAGAGAGAGAGAGAGAGAGAGAGAGAGAGAGAGAGAGAGAGAGAGAGAGAGAGAGAGAGAGAGAGAGAGAGAGAGAAAGCGAGACAGAAAGGAACACAGAATGAAGAAAAGGGAGAGAAGATCATGAAAGGATCGAAAATGAGCAATTTTGTTTCTGGAATTATTGATTGCGCTGTGCTGATATAGTGACGTGTCGTGTCCAATGTGTATGAGTGGTCGAATTGTGATTGAATTGCGTTTATTTTAGTCGATGTGCGCGAAAAATGCATTTTAATTAAATGAAATTCGATTTCGTTCGAGAAGTAGCGCTGAAGAGAGAAAAAAGAAAAAATGAAAATAAATCGAAAAAGTAATTTAATCATGAGTAAATTTTATTTTCGTCGCAGTAAGTCATAAATGAAATGAATTGGTTTTTCCTCTCTCTCTCTCTCTCTCTCTCTCTCTCTCTCTCTCTCTCTCTCTCTCTCTCTCTCTCTCTCTCTCTCTCTCTCTCTTTCTCTCTTTCTCTTTTTCATTATTTTGATTGTCTTTTGGTTCTGATTAATGTCTTTAAGTAATTATTACGGGGAGAGCATGAATGAACAAATGAATTGGAAAAAAAAATAAGCGAGTGAGATCGCAAGTTGGTGAGAAAGCAACAAAATCAAATGGTTTTTGGCCGAATGTTTGGTTGCGCGCATTTTTCCAACATGAATGCTTAAATGTTTAAGCCAGAAATTTGAATGCGACTCGTTAATGAGACTATGAAACTATGCGCTTCGGCTTATGCACAACTACAAACATAAAACTCAAACATGCATACACGTGCACAATTGAATCGAAAGAAGAAGAAGAAAAAATCCAACACGCGTACATACCAAATATATTCAAGTGTACATTGTAATTGTAAATGACGAACAATGAGTGATTGAGAGGCGCAAAACGGAATTGAAATGAAACGAAATGAAATGAAATGCTATTTGAATTGCTTCAAGTAATTAAACTTATTTTCATTGATTGTGTCGTCAAATTGGAACATGCATATATGCTTCTCGGCATGAGTATGCTGCCTGAATGGATAAAGAAAATAGAAAAATGTCATATTTCCATGTCTAATCCAATGCTTATGACTGCGTTGTCATTGTTTTTCTATTTTTGATCGCATTTAATTTCAACAGTTAATGTTTGTATGGCATATGCTAAATGCCTATAACAAGTGAATGAATACCGAAAATCGATCGTTAGGTTTTTCGTTTATTTTAATAACATTTCCACAATTAGTAACAACGACAGGTATTTATATACCGTATGAAAATATTGAAAAACCTTTTAATTTTTGCCAATTTTTTTTTTTCTTCATATTTCTATCTGATCATGATTATCGATATAATTATTGAAATGCCAAAATGTAATTTGCAAACGATGCAGACTAATTAAATAATAATAACTCGTAAACAATGGTATTATCGAACACTACATGTACACATTTCTAATGTTTAACGATCGTTCACGAAAGAAAAACCGAAAAATTTGGCTTTTGTTTCTCTTTTTTTTTACAAAAAGCGAAATGAGCTTAAGTTTGACAAACTTGTGGGTGAAACAAATTGTTCAGCGTGTAAAACACATTTTTTATTGTTTATTTCTCAGTTATCGTTCTTTGTCGTCATCATCATCAACGTTATCGTAGTTTTTAGCGTTTTTACTTTTAGTTTCTAGCGATATGAGGTGAGCGTATTCTGGAATTCAATCGTTTGTGCGGCGTACAAATTATTTGTACTTCTATGTACCGCAACAAAATGTGTACCTTCGACGAATTGCCGAAGCTCAATAACAAGACCAAACATGCGCGACTAAAGCACATTCACTAATACGATCATCCAAAGCAAACGATTCCATACACAAAAGCACACATGCATTGTGAATGAACGAACAAGCAACAGTGAGAGAGTGAGAGAGAGAGTGAGAGAGTGAGAGAGTGAGAGAGAGAGAGAGAGAGAGTGAGAGAGTGAGAGAGAGAGAGAGAGAGAGTTGGCAAAAGAGTTTGTGCGATGTATCGTTTCGTTTGCATTGCGCTTTGGCTGAAAAGTGTGTATAGTCACCGTCGCCGACATGTAATCAGACAGAAAGTTATGTGCGCGCTGACTAAAGTCAGTATTCCAATGATTTCTTTGCATTTGCACACACATTCAAATCACACGCTCCTTCTCTAACTCATATATAAATTGTCGTCGTCTTTGTCATCGATGTAAGCGAATCATGAGTTTTGGTTACGGTGATTCAATGTGTTATTATTACATTTAAAAAGCCCCAAATAGCATACACCACACGACAATACACATGCACACGTACACACTAGCATACAGTGTTGGTAATACATAGATATACAATGTGCGCGCCACTTAACTTTAGCAGCGCAACCAAATAAATTACGAACAGCAACACATTTCTTTCGACACACAAAAACCGCATTTTCTCTTTCGGCAGCAGCGCATTTGGTTTTTGGTAAAGCAAGCAAACACGATCGAATGTGAGCGAACAAGCAAGCACTCGCGCACACACCACAAAATTCGCTCTCTCTATTTTCGGTGTGTTGTTGTTATTATATATATTTCACTGTGTGTCGCTCTCTCTATCTCTCTATCTCTCTTTTTTTTTACACTGGCTGTTGCTGTTGCTGCTGCTGCTGCTGGTGTGTATAAGTTTTTTTTTTTTATTTTCGTTCATATTTCTCTTCTTTCGAATGAAGAAAACCGTATATTTCGGTTGTATTAGCATATATATAAAATCAGTTGCATCATAGCCCTAAGACTTCAGTCGAATAAAAGTTTTACGCCTGCTCACATCTGACAGAGCCCGATTACATTGATACATGATACGAGCGCTGCATACGGTTTTTCTATAAGAAAGAAAAAAACCTAAAAGAAAAAAAAAAAAAAAAACTTTTTTTTTTTTTTTTCTTCTTTTATTTACAAGTATTTCTACTACAAACGGGAGAAGAAAAAAAAACATTTCTCATTTTGCGCTCCTTCATCACACTCGCTGGATTTTTGCGACCATTTGTGTTGAACCATTGCAACAATTCGGGCAACAAAACAATTTTTCCCTGAATTTTTCCCTGTAAAAAGCATTACAATTTTTCAATTGAATTCTATATTTGCGGAAATTTTAAAATTTATTTTTTCTCTAAAGAGAATAAATTCGTGCAGACAATAATAAGTAAAAAAAAAAAGAAATAAATTCAAAAAAAAAAAATTAAAAACAGTTCTTCGATAAAAAAGTGAATTTTTTTTTTCTCGACATAATAAATTATTCAACTTAGAAATTCAGCGATCGAAGTGCAATTTTTCGAAGGGAAAAAAAATTATACAAAAAAAAGAAGAAAAAAAAGAGGAATATCGGCGAAAAGCAACGACCAAAACAACAAAGCGAAAATTGTGCAATTTTGTTTTTTAAATACTGAAGAAAATACAATAATATAAAAATCACTTGAATTCTACGTGGATTATTTTTGTTGCAACTGTACACAAAGGATTATTGCTTGATTCAATTTATTAAAGTGTTGTTTTTAATTACTTACAAACGGCAAAGAGAATATTGATAGATTGCAATCAGCGAATGAAATTATAGAGAAAAAAAAACAACAACAAAAAATACATTGAAGCAATCGAATCACAGTAAAAGGAGAGAAAGAGGGGAAAAAAAAAGGAGAGAGAAAGAGACCCAAGTCAAGTGGTGATTTGTGTGAAGTTTGCAAAAGTTTGAACGGAAAATAAAAAGGAAATTTCTTTGGATTTATATATTTTATCAACAAAAAGTGAATATTTCAAAAAAGAAGAAGAAATCGAAGGAAGAGATTAAAGAAAAAAAGAAGAAAAAAAAATTATCGAAATTGTGTCAAACAAAGTGTGAACCATCAATTTGCGGAAGGTGATAAAAGTAACCAAGATCCAAAGAGCGAAAAAAGAGAGTTAAAAACAAAGAGAATAAGAGAAAAGGAAAGAAGAAGATCGTGTGTTATTTTAAAAGAAATTGAAAGCGAGAGCGTGCAAAAAACGGAAGACGAAGACAAATTTTGAGTCAATTTTTTTTTTTTTACGCGTAGGCTTTTTATCGAATTATGCCGTCTGTGTATCGGCTGTGATTTATTGTTTTGAAGTGCAGCTATGGAATCACCTCAAATGTATGATAGTCCACAACAGCAATCAATAAACCAAATGGATATTAAAAAAATGGCCACCAACAATAATAATGGTGCATCGATCAATGGTAGTGGAAATGGTGCAACAAATTCAACACAAAATAATAACAATACATCGGCTACATTAAATCATAACGGTCTCATTGTGAATAAACAACAAGGACAATTGCATTTGCAACAGGCAACAAATAATAATAATAATAATAATAATACAAATAACAATAATAATGTGCTATTACAAAAGCAAATACTACAGCATTATTCCGCACAAAGTGATCTCGAAGAGTTGACGTCTCAGGAAATAAGCTTAGATCTACAACATTTAATTGACGATCAATTTCGAGATCAAGAGGGTTTGGGCATCTTTTCTGATTTGGTACCAAATACAACAAACAATAATAATAATAATAATAATAGTGGAAATCATACGAATGCCAATCAAAATGGTTCAACGGCGGCGGCCAAAGTGTTACAATTGCAACAACAACAGCGCATGAATCAACAAGTTTATCCACGTGCAGCACTTGCATATATGCCACAGGCTGTACACACCGGAGCCACATATGCGAGCAACAATTCAAGCGATGAAAATAGTTCGATCGGTTCGGATGCGACCAATATTAAAGAAGTACGTTTCATAATTTCCATTTAGTTTTACTTGTTTTCTTTTTGTTTTCTTTTCTTTTCTTTTCTGTTCATTTTTCGTTCTATTATTTTCATCTTTTCATTTGTTCATTTAAATCGCATCATCACAAGTATTTCATTTAATATTTTCATTTATTATGTGATGAGATTTGGCCGCACAAATTATTCTTTAATTTTTTGTTTTTCATTTTTCAAATTTAAAAATGTGCCAAATTAAGATTTATTTCTTCTACTTCTTCTTCTTCTTTTTTTTCGTTTTGTTTTGCAAAATTTAAAAAAAAAAAAACATCAAAATTCTTTTCATTTTGTTTAAAATTCTGTCAATCTGTGTGTGTGATAAATAAATCAAATCCAAAACATTTGTCTCTCTTCATTTTCGCGCTTAGGAATTGAATGAACAAAATTCACACTTGAATTATACTTGCTCGCCCTTACAGGAGCCAGTTGAGCCGCAGGAATATCGTCGTTTGGCGGCCGCAGCAGCAGTTGCTGTAAATGGTGGCCAATTTATTGGCGGTGGCGGTGGTGGCGGCGGTGTTGGTGGTAATCAAAATGTTGCTGTTGGCACAGCTGGATTATATCAAATACCACCAAATTATGCATCAAATGGAAGTGGTAATACATTTACAACATTATCAACACCAACGCTACATCATCAAGGATTACCACATTTACCAGGTAATCATCTGGTCAATTTAAAGCACAAACAAATGATGAATCAACGTAAACAAAATGGTAAGCATGTTGATAAGGGCACCGATGAATATCGTCGACGACGTGAACGCAATAATATTGCCGTACGAAAAAGTCGCGAAAAGGCAAAAGTTCGTTCACGCGAAGTTGAAGAAAAGGTAAAAACATTGATCAAAGAAAAAGATGCATTGATACGACGTCTCGAAGAAATGACCAACGAAATTCAGTTGCACAAACAATTGTACGTGCATTTAATGAATCACAACAATCCAGAAGTAAATAATATCTGTCGTAATGTATTAAGCTTAGTTAGTAACGATCATGGCATGTGAGAATGAAAGTGAGAACGAAGAGAGCGAGAAAAGAGAGAGAGAGAGAGAGAGAGAGAGAGAGAGAAAGAAAGAAAGAAAAAAAAAAAGAAATAGGGAGTGAACGAAATGAACGAACGAGCAAACAAGCAAGCAAAGGAGCGAAAGGGAGATCGCATTTTAGCTGGCATGAATGCGTGAACGAATGACTGATTGTATGCGCGTATACATGTATTTGTATGAAAGAGACCATTGCGCACAATATCGCACAATACATTTACCTAAAGTACGAAATGTCGAAAAAAGATGAAGAAAAAGTAGAAAAAGAAAGAAATAAAGAAGAAGAAAAAAAAAAGTAACAAATAAAATCAAGTAAATCACATTAAAATAAGCAGAATTTAAAAAAATATATATGCCGAAGTAAAGACAGTAAACAACATGCGCTCGAAAGTAAAATTGAAATATATATATAGATATAAGAAAGACAATGGCAATGGCACAGACTTTTTATCCCCCTCCTCCCCCATCACATACTGGTACTGACACGAAGAATAAACACAATCACGTAGCATCCAAAATGAACTCGACTTTTCACCACCGAATTTACGCACAAAATTATAATGAAAGCGTTAGGAAGAAAAAAAAAATCTGGCAAATTCTTCCTGCTCTGACTTCAAAACAACAGTTTCAAACATTTCTTTTCGCAACGAAAACTTTTTCGGTTCACATTCATCATTCGTTTGTTTGGACCATTTTCTTTAAACGATTTTAATGAATTTTCACCATAGGTGAATCATTCATCATTTTTTTCTCATTTTTTTTTTTTTTTTTTTTTTTTTTTTTGAAATTATCATTTTTGATTTCTTTTTTTCTAAATATAAAATTGCCAAAGACTCTGTTCAAGATAGGATTGTGATTTCTCAATCGAAGGCATATGTCAAGAGGATTGCTTCCATTACGAAATGGAATATATCTCGTAGGCTTGGCATTTTGTTTACAATCAGCCACACATACACACACACACACACACAAACACATTTTACATCGGTTAATTATGGGCTAAAGTGCAAATGTATTTACATTTTATTTTCTCTCATTACTTTTTTTTTTTTGTCATGATTTTATATGATATAAGTGTTAAGAATAACTGTTGGTCGTTGATTAAATAAGCATAATAATGGTTTCAATGTATTATTCAAAAAAAAAAAAAAAATTTCTCCGATAAATTTCTTTGTAAATTTAATGATTCTCTCGTTTTGTTTTAAAATAAAATGTTGCAATTTGCGTCAATTAGCACCGTTTTTTCATCGTTTGATATTTGGATATTTGATTTTTTTTTCTATCGATAATTATTTTGAGAAAAAACAAAATAATGAAGTTCTTGGTGTATTTCTATTAAAGAATGAAGATAATTTTTTTTATCGAAAATTCGTAAGAGAGAGAGTGAGAGAGAGAGAGAGAGAAAAAAAAACGTGCAAAATAGCGACAATTGCAATAATTCTTGAAAATAAGCACTCATGCACTCATTCACACACAACATAAAATGTTTAAAAATAAAAAAAAAAAAAAAAAAACAAACACTCACACTCACATTTTCAGCAATATTTCACAATTTGAACCAGCCGAATGATCTGGTGAGATCTTTTATCACATACACATTCAAGCATCTCATTTAGAACTAAAACATTGTTACTTCTACTTCGAATCATACTTCCTTAATTTAAAAAAAAAAAAAACAAATCAAAGCAATTTGTCCACGAGAAAAATATGAAATGATCAAATTGAATGTAAAGAAGAATTGAAAGCATTTCAAAATTATTAATTTAGACAATTTTTTTGTTTTTTGAGCAAAAATTCATCATTTTTTTTTTCTTTTTTAAATAATTAAGAATATAACATCGTTTACAAGTAGTAAAATGTTGGCTTAAAAATTGAATGAAAAAAAAAACAAAAAAAAAAAAAAAAAACAAAAAACAAGAATAAAGTTTCTCGGAAATAAACAAAACACAATGATCTTTTAATGCTTCACTATTGCTTGATTTGGGGGGTGTTTGCTACACGTACACAGTCTATAAATGCAATAATTGAGAACGTTTTAGCACATCCAATTCGAATGAAAGTCATATTTTTTTTTTCTCTTTTAATTTGATTTTCATTTTGGAAGGATCTCTGTGTGGTAAATAATTTTTTTGATCCAGATGAAAAGAGTATCTCAAGTGAAAATCTTGGTCTATGTGAGATAAATAATGACGTCGAAGGAAAATTGAGAAAGAGAGAAAATATAGAAAAGAATAAAATACGAAAAGAAAAAAAAAAGAAAAAAGAAAGAGAGAGTGAGAATATAATTATTTGTTTCTCTCATGCGTGAACATTTCGCATGAAAACCCAGAGATCCATATGCATTCTTTATTATTTCAATCACATTGTTCTCTTCATTGAATCTTTGCAAATGATCGATTCATGATTCTTATACGGCTACGTATAGAGTGTGACGGATATGAATCAACACCATACGCATGATGAGATCAAAATAAAATTCATAGTTATGCGTATATGTTCATTCACATAATATTCAATGCATGCATAAACTTATGTCCAAATTCGTAGAATACACGTTAATAATGAAGGAGAAAAGACGATGAAAATGAAATGAACGAAAGAAGAAAATGAAAAAGAAGAAGAAGAAGAAGAAGAGACGGCATCAAGCAAACGCAACGCATTACAATGCTATAAAAGCGTCACATATATTAAAAGCAAAAACAAAAGCCAAAGCAACGCAGTAAATAAGTAGGTCATTCATACATATTACTTCCTCGCTTTTTATGTACACGCATTTTGAATTTCATTTTCGTTTTCGTTTTCGTTTTCATTTTCATGCTGATGATGTTGCTGTTGCTGCTGCTGCTGCTGAGCGTGTGTAATGTGTATTATATCATTTCTCTTTTGCTCCGTTGACATTTGAATACATTTTATTTCATTTCGTCCGTCTCTCTCTTTCTCTCTCTCGTGGACGTATTACATCTATTCCAAAATGAAATACGCGCTCATGCGTTCGCTCAGTTACGTTATATTGATCATGATATTTTGTTGTTGGATTCATTTTTCGTTTTATTCTTTTTTTATTTTGTTTTGAATGTTGTTGTTAGTTTGGTTGGTTTTTTTTTTTTTTTTTTTGGTTATGCTTCAACTTGAATTTGATGATTCGTCTCTATCGCACTCATTTAGACAAATCATTTTATTGAATTCTCTCTATCTTTCATCTATATGAATTGTGTGTATAAAAGTCGATTTGTGTGTAATTCATTACAACGATCATGTACACATGTACTAAGAAAAGAAGAAAAATAATATATTTTATATATATATATGAATACATGAAGAGTACATCTGAAAGAAAGACGGAACAAAATAACAGAGAGTAGAAAACAATAAAAAAGAAGAAGAAGAAGAAGAAGAAAAACAACAACCACACTAGTTACATTTTACTCAATTTGCTCACGTTTTTACATCGCAAACATCGAAATCCGATAAGTGTAGCATAGTATAGTGTGCCAGTGTGCCAGCGTGCAATGCACATTATGAATAAACACATATGCACAAAGGCTTTTTATTTCGTCTCTGTGCATTTCTGTCTGTTCTCTCTTTCTCTCTCTCTCTCTCTTTCTCTTTCTCTCTCTCTCTATCTATAGTATATTTTCATCATTTCTGTCTATTCGTGTAACTTCGTTTCATTTTTGGCTGTGTGGCATTTTGAACACCACACGTAATTGAACTAAAAAAAAAAAAAACTGTCTTTCATTCGGTGAGAGAATTCATTCAATTAATAGCGGCCAATACTATATTATTTTTTCTTCTTTTTTTTTTCGCCATTCACAAGAAAACAATGACAACTAATCATCAAGTTGATTCGTATACAATGTAGTAAAAGCGATATGATGATAGTGTAGAATTAAAAGATCGCTCGCGCGCGCAAACTAATCACTAATGCCAAATGTAAAAATGAAACGAAGAAAATGGTATGCGCACTCAGAAGATCAAACAATTGTGAACTTTATTAGATGCCATTTCGAAATCATAGTTTTATTACGTGCACAGATAACGTTCATTCAGGCGCTTATATATACATATATGTATATATATGAACGTTCATAGCATCAAATATTTTCATTTTTTTTTTTTTATGAAAAACAAAATAATAATAACAACAACAACAACGGCGTATTATTCATTTGTATAACCTGGTATACAAACGAATTACCATTTAAATGAACTTACTTCGATAAATTCTCTATTAAATTTTGGAAAAATTACACATTCCGACGTGCCATTCACAGCATGCATGCTCATCTATTGTTTTTTGTTTTTTTTTTTTTTTTGTTTTTTTTTTTTTTCTTTTATTCTCTATGGCACTTTGCAAACATATAAAATGTTTCTTTTTCTAACTTAAGCAAATATTTTTTTCCACACCAACTGGAAAAAATCAAAAAAATGCTTCAATTCTAGACAATTCTTACGTAGAAAATGTCACATAGAAATTCTCATTGAAATTCTTTAATAATAATTTGTCACTTGAATCTCGTTCAAGAATCGAGTATTCACAACTAATTGATACGTTGTTTGACAATTGAGAAATCTTCTCAAAGAGTACATTTTTTTTTTTATACAGAAATCAATTTTCAATTAACAAAAAAAAAGGAAGAAGAAAACATTTCGAAATCTAAACAAATCAATTTCTTTGAGTAAAAATCGTTTTTTTTTTTCGATTAAAAATTGTTCTCGATTGAAAGCGATTGGAGAATGTTTTATTTTGATACAGAAACCATTTTTTTTTCACCACCTCTGATAAAATCTCATTTATTACAAGTTGCATAGAAGAAGAAAGCTTCTTGAAGATTAAGATGTATTGAAAAATCCATTTGAAACCATTTCTTCCTATGTTTTCTTTACTTTGATTAAAAGCCCATTTCGAATAAACACAGAAAAATAAAAAGAGAAGTCGAGCTTAATTAATGCTGTAAAATTGCCAGTAAAATGTGCTGTAATTTCCATTTTAAAGTGTGCTTTTTGAAGATGCACAATTTTTCATCGATGAATAAGTAGAACAGTACTATTGTGATTGCTTTACTTTGTAAATAGATATATGCACCAGTTACCTGTCAAGAAGAAAATGAAGACGAAGAACAAAAAAAAAAAAAAAGAAGAAAGAAAGAAAGAAAGAAAAAGCGACAGAAAAGTAAGAATAAATGTTAAAAATGGATTCATAGTGCAATAAATAATTTCAATATATGGACAACCGAGTCGATTAAATTGTGACTGTATTTGGCTGAAAACATGATACACTAAATGATTTCCCAAAATACATGAATCGTTGGTTACCACAAAAACGGGTATTATTATTTTTTTTTTTTTTTCCAAGTAAATGACTTTTTTTTCTCTAATTTCTCTCTCTCTCTCTCTCTCCCTCTCTCCATCTATATCTCTCTTAAAATATTTCATAGAATTTTTTTACAAATAAAATAACAAATATTTTAAATTCAAAGTAGAAGGAATAATTATTAACTGTAGAAAGAAAATTAAGAAGAATATGATGACGACAATGACGACAATAGAAAAATCTACGATAGGCGCCATAATCTATAAGATGGGCTGGTGCTTTTTATGAATGTGAAAATACAGGAGACATGAAATGAGAACAATGTGGTCGTTTATTTTATTTTCATTTTAAAATTGCCAGCCAATTAAATTGACTGTAGAATTCGGAATTTGATTATTTTTTTGTATTTTGTATTTTGTGTTTGTATTTTCGTTGAGTTTCGAACAAATGCGATTTTGGACTGATAAACAAATGATAGAAATGAAAATTCAATAAATTCCATATGGAAAAACTTCGACACATGCATAGAAAAGTTGCATTTATTAAATTGTTTTTTTTTTTATGGTTGAAAGTGAGATTGAATAAATGAAATTCGTGATTCACGAATTGTGAGTGAATGAATGAGAGAACGAACGAACGAACGACTGAACGAACGAATAAATGTAATGATGAAGAGATATAAATTGAACGAAATGGGATGGCGATAAGAATAAAGAAATTGTTTTAGACTATAAATATGCACAAACACAGCACCGCTGAATTACAACCCACTTTTTTATCATCACATTTGCAAATCATTTATCGGAAAACTTTTTTTTTCTTCTTTTAAACAACAGATTATTGTTATTTGCATTTTTTTTTTTTTCTTTTTTATTCAATTTATCAACATCGAATGTCCACCAACTAACCAATCAATTTTATTTTATTTTTTTTTTTTTTTTTTTTTTTTATTAGAATTACGATAATTAGTATTATTTTGTTAAAATGTTAAGAAAATTCATAAAAAAACATTTATTTTCAAATAATTATGTCAAATTTTCAAACACTAATTTTATTGAATTAGAAAAACATACATAACATTATAAATATTTTAGCATTAATTTGATTGTATATCTGCGCATTTCGGTTTGTAGCTTTCTTTTGTTTTAAGGACAGTTTAATTTATAATTTTAGCTGAATTTTTTCTTCCATTTTGTAATTAATTTATCAATGTATCAAAAAGTGAAGAAAACAGTGAAGTGAACAATTTTTGCAAAGCATTTGTCTAACAAAAAAAAAATG
The DNA here is from genome assembly GCA_029041755.1 of Resseliella maxima. Classification (NCBI taxonomy): domain Eukaryota; kingdom Metazoa; phylum Arthropoda; class Insecta; order Diptera; family Cecidomyiidae; genus Resseliella; species Resseliella maxima. Next base: position 200,630 of record JAQOWM010000784.1, read on the forward strand.
AACTTTTTCTTTTCTGTTTGTTTTTGTTTTGATTCAAAAATTATTCTGTCAACTAAGCTTGCTTACATTTAGAATTAAAGAAAAAAAAAAAAAAAAAGCAATTTGTAATCGTAGCATTTAAGATTTATTTAAATGAAATAAAAGAATGAATTTAAAAGAAATACAAAAATAAAAACAAAAATATAAAAAATTTTATTGTAACTATATAATTAATTGTTGAATGAAATATTATATAATATAAATTTCAAAACGCCGGGCAAGTTACCAAGGTTATAGAATAAGATTTTTTTTTTTCCGGTATGATTGTGTGTGTACGAATACTTTTAGTGGTGATCCATGATGTTTTGTTGAAATGCCCATTGATTTATTCACTTATTGAAAAGCATTTTGTAGAATATGCGATTTCTTTAAATCATTTAATTAACTTAAATTGTTCGTGATTGACTTGAAATTATAAACGATTAAAATAGCAACAGCTTTTTATTCGTTGTAATCGCATTTTATTACGATATTCAGCTGGATTGAGTGATATTTAAATCGTATAATAAATGATTATTTTTATCCAGATTGAAAGGCAATTTTTCTTTATTTTCAATTCTCAATCGTCCTTTTTCTGATTCTTTATCGATATATCTCACATTGATTAACCATATGAAATGAATTTCAATTTGAATTTCGATCAATTTTCAAATTGAATTCCGTGATAATTTCCTTTCAAATCGATCATCAATCGTATAGAAATCGCTCTACGATTGACAATGCAATTTAATGACAATTTAATCAAAAAAAAAAAAAAAAAAAAACAAATCGAATTTTCATGTGGCTTTCATAATCCCATCTTCACTTTGAATGTACTCTTGTTTGCACACATCATTCACCGAAATCAAGAAGAAAAAAAAAACCCCAAGAAAGTAATTGTAAAATGTAAATCTATTGTAAATGTTTGGTTAATTGTGAATTTTGTCTCATATTTTTTTTTTTTTTTTTTTTTTCATTTTATTTCTCTCTCGATAAGTTTTAATCATACAAATTTATTTAAAAAAAGAAAAAAAAAATGCAGAAATTTCTATTTTAGTAGTTTAATATAGAAATATAAATTGTGTTAGATAATTTTTGTGCAACAAAACCAATTGAATTATGTTCAATGTCAATTAAACATACGACCGTTGGATTTACTTATTCAAATCGTAAATAGCAAATGAAAAGTTTATTAAAATATAGTAATTTAATTTGAAAGAAATTGTAAATTGTTTTGTTTTTTCAAAATTTTATTTTCGTTTTTCATGGATTTAAATATCAATTCATCGAATACTATTCAGATTTTGTCAAATGTTATGATCATAGGCATTTGTTGAATTGATGTGAAATATGTACAGAAGAAAAAAAATGTTTTCAAGTAGAAGAAAAACAAAAATGAGAATGAAATGATGCAAAGATATTGCATGAAAATATCTTTGAAGTGAAAAAAAAAAATTACAAAAAAGTGATGCTCAACAAAAAAAAAAAAAAAAAATCTATTCAAATGAAAAACGTGCAAATAAAACTGCAATCAAAAATGTCCAGAAAATATAATTGAGATTTTCTTCGGATGTTGTCGATTTATTCGCACGCATGCATATAAAATCAAAACATCATTTTTTGTTTATTTTTTCGGTGAATCAAACAATTTTCATTGTTTTGTACAATTTTCATAAGGCATTTGTAGTTTTGCGTGGCAATGACGCGAAATGACATTGAACAATTTTGTTTTTCTTTTCCTTCTTTCTTACTTTCTTTCTTTTATAAAGGTTATAGTTTATTTTCAGATGTAATAGTTTTCTATGTGAAACCAATGTATTAGAATTAGTGAGAAAATTTAAATAAATATGCAC
>JAQOWM010000784.1:207500-305000 GCA_029041755.1 Resseliella maxima
AAAAAAAACGAGGTCAATTTAAAAGGGATAGTGATTTTTTGTTTTTATTTGCTTTGCTTTGTTTTGTTTTTCATTTAATATTTTTCGCTCGCTTCGACAAATTGTTACATTGTTAAATACAGTCGTTTAACACTTTAACACAACTGCCAAATTTTAGATTCGCCATGCGTAACAATTCAAAAAGCGAAAGTTTTTTTTTCTTTCATATATTTATTTATTTTTTTTTTCGCCTATATAGCAATGATTGTATTGTTATTTTGGCTTCTGACTGCATGTTTGCTTAGGCGCACAATTGAGAAAAAGTGCGGCATTGTTACAAACCATTCGCTTATATTTCAAATTCACAAATGGAAATTATTATTATTATTTTCTTCATTTTGGTTTGGATTGGAACAATTTTGAGGAATGCGATCACTTTGCAAACCTAAACGATACGGAGAAAGACATGAAAATAAAAGCAATTATGAAAAAAAAATGTTCTTCATTTTGTGTGGACGAAAACCAACAAAAACATTATGTGGTTTATGTAGAAAAATTTGTTTAAGCAAACGTAAAAATCCGGCATGTTCTCTCTCTCCCCTTCTCTCTTTCTCTCTCTCTCTCTCTCTCTCTCTCTCTCTCTCGCTCTCTCTCGGTCTATCTCTAGTGCTGTCAATTAAAACCCACAAAAATGCGCTAATAGTGGGCCTATTACAATTATGCATTTCTTCTATTAAACAAAACACATGAACAGACAATCGTTCTTTCGCTGCTGTTATTTTTTGGAGTTCAGCTTTTGTGAGCGCATATCTTGTGCGTGTATTTGTTATTTTTTCTTTTTTTTTGTTCTGTTGATTGTCGTTATTTTTGTTTTACGCGTTGAATTTATTTCTCATTTCTTTTCGCTTTCGATGCGTGCGCTTGCTATTTCACAATAGCTTCTGCTTTCGTTTTTTATAACATCTTACAATTTGGTTATCATTCACTTACTTCGTTTCATAGTTTTTTGTATTCACTTTTTCTCTCTCTCTCTCTCTCTTTTCTCTCTCTCTTTCTTTCTCTCTCTCTCTCTCTCTCTCTCTCTCTCTCTCTCTCTCTCTCTCTCTCTCTCTCTCTCTCTCTCTCAATGTCTGTCTGTCTCTGTCTTGCTTTTTTGCCCACGAACTTAACATCAATCGCTTCAATTTGTTTGTCACAGCCTAAAAGAGAATTTTTCTTGTGTTCGATTTTCGCACATCATCGAAGCATAAAGAAGATGAAAAAAAGTCAATATCGAACGTCATACATCTTGTAGAGAGTTGAAAAATTCAATTTTTGACATCATCCATCTCACTCACTCACTCACTATCACACTCTCTTTTCTCATTGTTCGATAGTATCATATCTGTTTGTCTATTTGGTTTGCATTTGTATCAAATTGTTGTTTTTATGTGATGGCACTGCATGAATCTTCATTTCTCCGCGCGCACGCATTTGTTCGCATAGTTTGTCGATCGTTGAAAATTGGGTCAAATCGACTCTGTTTTCAAGTCGACGAAAGAAAAAAAAAAGTTCTATGCGTCCCAGAGTGTGTGTGTGTGTGTGTGTATTTTTTCGGCATTTTAAATGTATTGTGTGCGTTAACATGCAACATGCACGCATATATTCATAAGTAATTCTTCCGCGAGTGAGCGAGCTCGCGCTCATCATCATTTGATGATTACAGCCGAGCATAAACACAGATAAACATCGTTTGTCTCAAGCCAGTGCGTTTTACATTGAATTACAAAGTGAAGAAGAAGCAAAAAAAAAAAAAAAAAAAATAACTTGCACACACACACACACAAATCAACATGAAACAAAGGCAACAACATCAAGCGTTTGTATTGTAGGCCACATGATGATAAACCTATTTGTGGAAATATTCGGGTTTGGTCACATGAGTTTCAGTTGATTTACTAGAAAAGAAGCCCGAACCTTTCCTGCATATTTTCAATGCGTTGCCGCAAAATTCGATGAAATGATTTTTGTATACGTTTTGTGACGAATATATGATTATGTTGTTTGAATTGAAAAAAAAAACGAAGAAATAAATGAGAAAAGGGCCGTATGTGATGCGCAATGCGCAAACATCATCTCTCATTCTCTCAACTGGATCATTTATTTTTGGAATAGATCAAATATTTTTATGCAAACAACATAAGTTGAGCTTTTCTCTTTTTTTATAAAACTCGAATCGTATACATAAATTCGTTTTTTTTTTTCGGTTTCTTTATCAAACATTGAGACCGAACATTTTTGCATCACCATTGGAAAAAGATACATAAACAAAATTTATCATGTCAAGAAAATAATCCAGTAATTCATACCTCGATGAAAAACAACAGTAAATTATCTCTGATTTAGAAATATAAATGAAATCTCCAAAAATGCTCATTGATTGCCAATAATGACAATGGTATTGTACTAGCGGCTGTTCGACAAAACTAAAAACGATTTTAAAAAGCGAAAAAGGTCAATCAACACAAGTGAACAGCATCCAATTTGATAGCAAATGAAATATAGAGTTAATTGATTAAATATGAATCACACTGCTTAGCATTCTTTCAATCAATCAATTCTATTGCGATTGGTCTTTTTGGCAGAAATACACTCGAACTGCGGTATCTCAGTCGTAATCAAATCGATTCGTAAGTGGCAACTATGCGTATATTGCAGATGTATGCGTTTCATTTATACAAAAAAAAAAAAAAGAAATGTTCTTCTTTACATTCAGTGGATTCAAATCAATTAGTTTGATTATCTACTTGTTAAATTACAAAGTGCTTCTGGTATGCATTCTATTTCATTCAAACCAATATTGCATGCATGAATATTTTTGTTGCCGAAAAAGTCAAATGGCCAAAATTTAAACTGAAAGTCATTGATGAAAAAAAAAAAAAAAATTGGTTTCAAGTTGCACGCACGCATACGCACAGAAAACAAGAGAGTGAGTGAGCGAGCAAGACTAGTTCGCCATGAATAGATATAGTGCGCGTACAGCATAAATTTATGGCCGCATGTTTAGTGTTTTATGCTGAAAACAGGTCTTCATTTCAACTGCTCGACTTTATCAACTCAATGTGTTTTTGAGTCAAGCACACACAGTGAAAGAGAATTAGAATGAGAATGAGATTGTGAGAAGACTTAGAGAAAGAGAAAAAAATGAGCGCGAGGAAGACAGAAAAAGTGAGAGAGAATGAGAGAGTGAGAGGCAGAGAGAGAGTGAGAGAGAGACAGAGAGAGAGAGAGAGAGAGAGAGAGAGAGAAAGGGAGAGAGAGAGAGAGACAGAGAAAGGGAGAGAGAGAATGATTGTAAATTGTGTGTGAGTGTGGGATGTGCGCTTATACATTACGATTGTTCAAACTCTGCGCGCTTAATCGAAATTAAGTGTGATAGCACATGATGAACGCAGGCATTTGTGCATATACACAACCAAAAATAACATAAACTCTGCGAGGAATACACACTGCCCTAAATTTGTTTTTTCACTGTTTATCTTGCATTTCTTTTCAAAGGTTTCCCGATTTAACTCTCAGTGTGTTTCCAATTTGGTGCGCTGTTGTTGTTCACTATTTTTTTTTTTCTTCTTTTCGTTGCTTCTTTTACATTTCGAATCGGTTCAGTTGAGATATGATTGCGTAGGGCTTGAGCTGAGTTAAATTCAAGAACTCAGTTTATGTTGTGCGCAAACGCATCAAAACACAAAGTTTTGCATGATTTTTCCATTTTTATTTTTTATTTTTTTTTTTTTGTTTTGTTTTTTTTTTTTCATAATTCACATTTCATCGTTGTACATTTGTATTTTATTGTTGATGCTCTCCTACGATCATCGCTTTGCTTTGCATACACTGCATACACAAGGCGTATACACAAATCACAAGTTGTATGCAAGCTTTGTTCGAAATGAATAAAAAAAAAAAAAAAAAAAACTGACAAATGACACTTAATGTGTGAGTTTAAGAAGGCATCAAAATTATACTTTCACTTTTTCCACCAATTTATCCAAATTATTAATTTCCGATGAATTAACAAATCCATTCGATTTGGGCCGCTCATTTAATCCCATAATATTAATCACATTTATTGTCTTGAAACTTGCTAATACTTTTTACTGTTTGTTTGTTTTTCACAACATTTCAGTTGAAAACTCCAAAAAAGCCCCATTTTATTGGTATACATTTGAAGTATAAATTCATTCTTTATCAATAAATGAATTCAATGTAATGAAAATCAATTTGAATATTGAGTTTATTTATTGGCCAAAGAATACTAATGTATCTTCAATTGATCAATTTTATCAAAATCTAAATGATTTTTTACTCTTGGAAGTTTGATAGATAGTCTTGCCGGTTTAGAGCCTAAATTTTTGACGAATTTTTTTTTTTGTAACAATTTTCTTGTTTGAATTTTTTTTTAATTAATAGACTTTCGGACTAAATTGAATAAATTTCCGAATATTAAAGCGAAAAAAGTTTTCCACTAGAGTAAACTCATTCAAAATTATTCGCTCAAATATCATAATACTGATTTTAATGATGTAATAATAAAAATTTACAATGCTTTATATCTATAAAAGTTTAGTCATAATTTCCAACGTCTTTTCCGCTGAAACATTGATATTATTCAATTTGAATGAAATTTGTTTGGGTCTTGAAGGAGAATTTCATGGCAAAAACATTTTTATTTTTTCAAGGGGAAAAAAATCACAACTGATAATGAAAACATTTTAAACTGAAGTTAGTGATAAGAAGACTGGGAAAAACGAATGAATAATTGAAAAAATTAGAAATAAAAACAAAAAAACCAAATTCGGCAAATGTTATTGGAATGCAATTTGAAAATTGAATAAATTAATGGAGAAAAAATGAACAAACGAAAGAGAGAGAGAGAGAGAGAGAGAGGGAGAGAGGGAGAGAGGGAGAGAGGGAGAGAAGGAGAGAGGGAGAGTGGGAGAGTGGGAGAGAGGGAGAGAGGGAGGGAGGGAGAGAGGGAGAGAGGGAGAGAGGGAGAGAGAGAGAGAAGAGAGAGAGAAGGGAGTATGAATGAGTGAAATGTTCCCAATTGTTCACAGTGTGGCATTAAAAGAGCTTAGTGTTCGTGCGTGTAAATTAAAATTGATGAATTACATCTAGAAGAAGAAGAAGAAGAAAAAGAAGAAGAAGAAAAAGAAGAAGAAGAAAAAGAAGAAGAAGAAGAAAAAGAAGAGGAATGAGAAAAAAAAGCATTGAATTCGACGGTATCAAACCCGAATAAAAAAAGACGACTATACAAAGGGAACACAATTCCATACGAATTTATTCGTTCATACACATCGTATTGCCCAGCAAAATGTCATTCTGTGAATGCAGAAGCATGATCGCGCGAATAAAATTCGATTCAATCGCGACAAATGAAATTAGGTCAAGATATTGAATGGCGCGCATTTTTTTGTTTCTTCTCTGCTATTGTTGTTGTTGTTGTTGTTTGGCGCTTTTTCGGTAGTTGTTAGTTTTTATTTTGTTTTTTTTTTTTCTTGCTTAATTCATAGTTTTGTGTTCAAAATTGTACGTCGCTTTTCGTTGATTTTATTATATCGTTTGTTGATTTTTTTGTTTTTCGAAAATATTTCTTTACTGTGCACGTTGTGATAAGTGTCGAGCATTTTGTGCACTCGATATTTCAATGTGTTCAAGATTAGGATGACGAATTGGAATTTAACGATATAAATAAATGAAATGATATAGTTTCAAAGAGTCATGGACAGAGCGAAAAAGGAAAACAAAAAAAAAAAAAAAAAACACAAGAAAATCGATCGCATTTAAAATGTATTCTTTTGGGCTTGTGAAAATGTAATGCAAATGTAGGTAGGTATCAATGATCTCATCATTCTTTTCTTTTTTTTTTTTTCTTTTTACTCTGAAATGATGCTGTGAAACAACCTTGAGAAAGCATGAAATATCAGAGATTATTTGACCTCTCACCAAAATCATTACGCTTACTTTCTTTCTCCAATTCCGGATTTCGTCATTTCAAATTCAAGATTTTAAGTCTCAAGATTCATGCTTAAATGCTAACCATTATCGTTTGTCAAATAGAATAACGAAGCCAAAAAAAAAAAAAAAAACATTTTTCTATCCCCATGTTGACGAGTAATCGAACCGACCAACCAGAAAATTTCACTTTTTATTAAGCATATCTCGTATTTCTTATTTAAACAATTTACACATTGACCACGCATGATACACACACAAACACACACACACACAAACAACCAACACAATGACAAACGAAATAAATGCATGCACACGCAAGATACCATTCATTAGGCCCAAAATATATTTGGTCAAATAGCCAAAAATGAATATGATGAATACTGAAAAGAGCATTAAAAATGATTGTGACATGCTAATGCGTCTTTGAAAAGAACACACGATCAATCAATATTTTCGTGGCGCGAGTATCATCTTTCTCGCTTGCACTAGATAGTGAAATGGAGAGTGAGAATACTTAAATGAGAGAAATAGAATAGGTGAGAGAGCGAGAAAATTCAAGGCAGTGTGAGAGAGAGAGAGATAGAGAGAGAGAGAGAAAGAGAGAGTGAGTGAAAGTGAGAGAAAGAGAAAGAGAAAAGAAAGAGTGAATTTGAAAAAGTGAGAAAGAAAAGCCAAAAAGATAAATAAATAATAAAGAAAAGAATCAGTTCATTTGCATTGCTGACACATGCATTAATTCTCGTGTAAAGTGAATTGGGCGAGGTGGTTCGATGAAAGAGAAATCGACTATCGATATAGTTGAAACTAACATGTGTTTTATTTATAACAGCCATAGAATGTTTATAGCCCATTACCTTTACCTATGCATTGAATGTGATTCTACCTTCCATATTTTGAATCAAGTGTGTGCGTTGAAATGCTTGCGCCCATGCACAAGCATATTGCCCGCTCTCTTATTTTCTGAGAAAAATGTTTCTCGCTCTTTCTGTTCAATTGCTTGTTTATTCATTCGATTGTATGTTCTTTCGTTCATTTTAGTGCTTAAAACGCATCAATCAGAGTCTCAGGGCACTGGGTTTTCACAGATTTCGATTATATTGTGAATTTTGTGTGTTGTTTTTCTAATGCCTCTTCATTTCCACAATCTTATGGTTTAGCTTTAAATGTTTGAGTTTTTCAAAACTTTTACTTTTCATAACCCAAAGTGTGGCGCATTTTGTACAGCTCTAAATAATTAAAAGCAACTCAAACTGATATAACATAATAGCCAAAAAGATCGAAATGAAAACGAGAAGAAAATACACTTATGAAATCTCAAAGCCAGATCATTTTCGTTTTTCACGATTAAAAGTTTTTTTTTTTTCTTTTCCTTCTTCATTTCATTTCATCTCATTATTTGGATTTTGTTCCATACTCAGTGAGACCATAAGCTGATTATGTGCTTTCGAAAATGTATTCATTTTATCATTCACTGATCGTTGATTTTGGTTGATTTTTTTCTGTTTCTTTTATTTTTCCACCACTTTTTCATGCCAATTTCGAATGAGCTTTGTCAGAATCATTAACAAGATAAATTTACCCATCAAATAAATAATTTTGCCGAATAAATGCAATTTAATTGTTTTGTAAGAAATTTATTTTCGTTGAAACTGCTATGGAAATGCTTGAAAGTTGTAGCATGAAGAAATTGAAACAGATCTTTAATCAATTCAAAAAAAAAAAAAAAACAGCAAGATCATATGATGAATATTTTTCTCGTTGTTGATAACATTGACTCGACTACAAAGGACCATTTTCTTAAGAGTTCTAGCGGAGCATTCATTTTCAGAAATTGTTAGAAAAGGAACATTCAAGTGAAAATCTTTAAAAAAAATAAATCGAAGCCGGGTAATAATCGTTCAATTCATCAAAACATCATGACAATTGAAGAAAAAATCATGCCATGAAGATGGCTTCAGTACAGAGATAAAAAAATGAATTTTTTTTGACCATATTTTTATTGCAATTGAAGATAACAAGTGATTCAATTATGTTTCTAGCAAATTCCTTATAAGTAAAAAGAAAAAAAAAAATAAATTTGTTCGATATACAATGACGAAAGAAATAAATATAAGTAGCCGATGGAATAAGAGACGGTGTGCTAGATATTCCATGAAGAGATAAAATAAACTCAATTTGTCCGCGATTTTCTTTTTACATAACTAATTAATAATGACTATTCAGCATAACAACAACAGCAACAGCAGCGTCAGCGTCAAACAAACAATGCAAAAACCATGGCAGCGGGAGAGAGAAAGAGAGAGAAAAATAATAAAGCATATAATTTGATTGAATGGCACCGACAGACCAAATATTTTTCTCTGTTTTTTTCTTTTTTTTTTTTTTGAACATAAAATGAAAACATAGCTGCAGCAAAAGCAACAGCAATGTTCTATTTTCCAGTTGACTGATATTTGACTGACTTATGCAACAAATTGTTATATATTGAGCTTTTCCTACGTTGATCTTATTATATTTTCGTTTATACATTGAACGAATGAAATGAAGAAAAAAAAAACACACTGTCTGCACAAAATGTAAAGCTATACAGCAGTAAAGCACCGTCGCGAAAGAAAAAAAAAAACAGACCCACTGTTGCTAATTTTTTTTTATTTTTTTTTTTTCATCGTTTTATTTATATATTTTTTTACTGTTGTTTGCTTCGATTTCGTGAACATAATTATGTATTATGCTGTGATTTTTGAACCATAGAAAGAAAATGAAATATACACGAGCAACAGTAGCGATAAAATGAAAAAAAAAAAAAAAAAAAAAAAAAATGCATGATCACAGTGTGAAGAAAAAACCATTGAGTTATGTGTTTTGATGAGCGAATGTCACAAGTCAACATAACAACCACGACGACCACGACAACGACGACGACGACGACGACAACAAAAACGATGACACTCCATTCTATTTGAGCAACTCAGAATCCATTTGAAATGGTCGCGATGCGAACCGGCATTGCACAAAATCATACACAAGTTTTGGATATTTCTTTGCACAGCCTAATCGCAAAGCACAAACAGATGTTCAAAAACCATAAATTAGAAAGAAAAAAAAAAGAAAGAAGAGCAAAATAAAAACAACAACCAAATCGAATGTTGAACAAAAAAAATTCGTATTATGTAAGTGTAAAGCGATGGAATGAATTGAAACAAATTGGCCGGATTCGGCGCTGTTCAATCGTGAATTAAAAAAAAAAAAAAAAAAAAAAAAAAATGTGAAACGATGCTACTTTCTGAAAAAGCCTCGACAAAGAACCAACGAATTCATTTATTGAAAACATTCATTCAAAAGACGATTTTAATTAGATCGATTGCGAGTGTATGGGCATTTTTTTTTTCTTGGCAATTTCTTTCAATTTTTTTTTTTCGTCGCTTTTTTCTTTCTTCTTTCCAATTATTTCATTCGAATTAGATAATTTTCGACAATTCGTTCGATCAATCGAAACCAAAAGAAATGCAAATGGAATATTGGAAAATCTCAGTTGAATTACCCGTAGGCTTGCCCATTTTGTATAACATACAAAATGGGCAATTGTATTGCATTCGAATTTTGGCGCAAAGATTTATTGAATCGTTCGGTTTAATGAATCATTCGCATGATATAGGCGGAAATATTACCATTTCGGCAATTTGATCAAAATAATTATCATTAAAATTGTATTGAAAAATTCAAAAAGTCAAATAATATTCAATACATTGAAGAATTCAATTTGTAGGCAAGTTGTTTTTTTTTTGCCAAATAATAATGAAATGCAAAGGAAAATGAAAGGGAACAGCGAAAGATGTGAAGAGAGAAGAAAAAAAAAAATAAAACGAATAGCTCAAGAACTGAAATCCAGAAGTGCAAAAGCCTCATCAAAATCAAATCGAAACGATGAAAATGGAAAATCCGTCAAATCAGATTGCTACTGTATTTCAAAACAGGTACTAGATCAAAGTTCAAACATATAAAATAGCAACAACAGACTCAAGCGAAAAACGTAAAGCAACACACAGAATAACATTCATTCGAGGTGTGTTTGTTGCTGTTGTATTTTTTTTTTTTTTTTAATGATTTAATAGGATAGAGTTGAGCATTTGTGGCAAATGCGCGCACAAAATATGAATGTTATATATATAGAGAGTTTCATCTTATTTAATAATTCGTGTGCAAGAGCGCTCAACGTGTGAATTGATTACACAATCTCCACATCAATTTTCACGGTGAATTTTATCTTTATATTTTTCATCAATGATCATTTCGGAATGGCACATTATATGTGTGCATGTGTGGCCAGTTATTGTTAATTAGAAGTAAAAAAAAAAGTATTGAACTATAATCAATAATTGCCACAGAGATGGAAATCAAATAATATTATAAACAAACGTGGCCAAAATGAAGTAATTATTCATTTGAATCTTGATTTCTACTCATTCGCAGCGGATCTGTTTTTTGATCTTTATCAATCTCTCTCTCTCTCTCTCTATCTCTCTCTCTCTATCTATCTCTCTATCTCTCTCAATCTCTCTCAATCTCTCTCGATCTCTCTTAGTCTGTCTCAAAGTCTCTTTGTCTATCTAATGCCCTCACACTCCTTCCAAGTCTCACTCTCACTCTCTCCCCTTCTCTCTCTCCCCCCCTCTCTCTCTCTCGATCTCTCTCTCCCTCTCTCTCTCTCGACCTCTCTCTCTCCTCTCTCTCTCTCTCGATCTCTCTCTCTCTCGATCTCTCTCTCTCTCGATCTCTCTCTATCTCTCGATCTCTCTCTCCCTCTCTCTTATTCTCATTTATTCGATAATAAATGAAAGGAAGAATATACACCAAACTAATGACATTCATTAATGTTAATTTTCAATTGAAAATGACAAACAGTCTCATTATGCAGTGTGCATAAATACTTAAAATGCAAAACGGCAGTATTTGATTCTTGTTTGCCAGTTCATCCATTGAGCCAAAGAAATCCTCTCTCAGTTAAAGATGCATACAGCAAACACGTTCACTTTGTCGACGTCATATCGTTTCGTTGAGAAGACTATATGTTCTCAAAATGAGACAGCATGGGTTGTGCGCGTTCGCGCTCTTTGCTATGATCTCTGGCTCCATTTATGCCAATACATGTACAAGTAACACAGTGCGACTGATTTACTCGCTTCATTCGTTCGTTTGTTTTTTTTTTTTCATTTTAACGGACGTTTTATGATTTTCAGAACGATAGTCATGCATCTTCCATCCAGCTAACGAGTCTTACATAATGCACACAATGTTTATTTTTTTTTTTCAATTCATTTTCTTCTTTTTCTCCTTCTTCAAAATTCATTTATGTTCATCTCTCTTCAGCTTTAAATTACATTTCACTTTACGTGAAATTCTTAATTGACAAACCAATTCATATCTCACTTCACCTCCAATGTTTGGAAAAGCAAATAAATGCGACGAATGAAAGAAGAATAAGAAGAAGAAGACGAAATCATATTAAAACAAAAGATAATTTTGAGCTATGCGATACCGTTTTAAATTCAGTTGTCTTTTTATTTCGGTGAAATATCTTCCTGTTTTATCAGTTGGCAAAGATACATCGAAATGACAATCATCATCGTCGTCGTTGTCGTTGTCGTCGTCGTCGTCGTCGTCATGTAAAACAAAGAACTCGAAATGCACGGTTTTTCTTGTGTCTTTGTTTTGCGCTTAATTTTCGGTTTTGTTCAACATTTAGATACATATCTAGCAATTAAACGATTACAACATACACTCAACCGAAATAAAACAGCAGCAACAACAACAACAACAACAACAACAATGTGCATATCAAACTCACGTCTCACGACCAGAGAGCGCAAAGCGCGCGCAATGCCAATCTTACGATCGCATTACTTTGTTTTCCTTTAGTTTTATCCAAAATGTTATAAATTTTTTTTTTTTTCTTTCTTTCACATTTGTCGATTCTCTTTTGAATAAATCGTTTGTTCATTGTTTTATGTGCAGATTTTCAATTTACAATAAAAATCCTTTTGAATAGAAAAATCCTATCTTTATCAAATGGCCTTAATCTCGTTGATTAGGCAAAAATTGCATTCTACATTTGCATTGAAATTCATCAAAACAATTTAATGCAATCGAATTGAAAAAGTTCAAAATATAATACATTATCATTGAAATTATCTATTCAATTTCGACAATATTCTTGGGAATGTGAAAGTCATTTCAGTCAAATAGAGAAGACGAAAAAATGAATTTGAAATAAGATATTGAAGAGGAATATTTGAAAAAAGATGGACAAAAGAATGAAGAAGAAACAGATCGAAAGAAAAAAAAAAAAAAATGGGAAAAAAGACGAAGAAGAAGAAGACATAAGGAAAAGAAATCAACACGGTGAAAGAGAATCATCGAAAGTGATATATGTCAAATTCGACCTTATTGGACGACTCAAATCAATTTATGCGTAAGCAAGATTTTCTGATTAGATTTTAAAGTCGTTTTATGTTGAGCACTGAACAATTTAACGTCGGTTATCTGTTCATAATTTTCGATTTCTAAATCCACTTGAGCATGAGATTGCGCAATTTCGAGAATAACAACTTTCGAATAGAAAAACGCCCAAAGACGAATCTTCGATTTGACAAAGTTCGAAAGAGTTGACAAATCATGTCTCTTCTCTCTCCTTCTCTCTCTCTCTCTCTCTCTCTCTCTCTCTCTCTCTCTCTCTCTCTCTCTCTCGCTCTCTCTCTCTTCTCTTTCTCTTCGTCTTTCCCTATTTCAAAAAATGTTTCACTCAAAATGCTTAGAGTCTCACCTCGCGTCATTGTTGTCTCACCACATTGTTGATTGTATAAAAATTGCGTAATTTGTTAATTTTCCTGAAATGGATGAACATTTTTGAACTTGGATGACAAAAGATGACATTAGCATTTTGTATTAATTTACCAATTGGTAATCTAAAAATCAAGTTTTTCAAGCATGCGAACGACGTTTCCATGCAGTTTGCATTCCGCTGTTTTCCAAGTAAATTGAAGAGTTGTAGAATGTGTGTGCTGGGAATAGAAGCGAATGTTTTACGTTTGTATATATGTGTGTTTGTACCTCTCTCTCTCTCTCTTTCTCCCCCTCTCTCTTCTTCTCCCTCGCCTCCCCTCTCTCTCTCTCTCTCTCTTGCTCTCTCTCTCTGTGTATGTGTGATGCTGCTCGCTGTGTGCATTTGGTATATTGAAAGCACGAAAAATGTAGGTCACCAAGTCGATTTTGGTTTTTATAGAAAGTGAAAACGAAGCGTTTTTAAATACAACGCCACAACAATTCAGCTCTATACTTCTACATTTATAATGCGCATTCGATCGTTCGTTCGTTTGCTGCGCTACACATTCATACTCATATGCACACACTGAAGCAAGTAGGAAGTTGTCTTTTTCATTTCTTAAAATTCATTTTGTTCATAAATACAAATACAAATACGTTAGCTTATTTTAGAGCGCTTAAGCCAAACACACAATGGTGACGTTGTTTTCTTTCTCCATCGTTACATGCTGCGCTTCGTCAGTTAGTTTATTTCATTCCTTCTTTCTTTCATTCTCTCTTTCCGTTCAATTGTTTTTTTGTTGAATCGTGAATAGAGTAAATGCATAGTTTTACAACCGCTTCATAAAATCATTTTGGTAATTAAAAATTCGACAAAGAAGAAGAAGAATAAGAAGAAGAAGAAGAAGAAGAAGAAAAATTTATTTCGGCTCGAATGCATAAAATGCTCCTTTCATTTGACATTTTATGGCTTTCAGATGATGCTTTAGCATCGACTCATTTTTTTTTTCATCCAACAAACTAAACACTTAACATGATGAACGAACATTTGAAACTAGTTGAATGTTTGAAAAATGAAATGAAGCATTTGAACTTTTTTTTCCATTTTTCAAAAAAAAAAAAAGAAAAAAAAATGCACACGAAATGACCAGAACTATCGCAGATTTCAATTGAAAAATAATAAATTTGTTCATAAGAGTTTGTCAATTTAAGTGACGACTAAGTTCGACGAATGGACACATTTTAACGATTGAACAAATCTTATGAAAAATGTTTAAAATAGACATTTCATTCGCTCTCTGTGTTTTTTCAAAGTGCTGCAAATGATGCCGCGATATACTATGAGAAGAATCATATTGAAATCAATAATAATTCATTTTCAAACGGTGAGCAACGGAGAGAGAATGAAATCGAAAGCAAAAGAGAGAAAGAGAGAGAGAGAGAGAAGAGAGAGAGAGAGAGAGAGAGAGAGAAAGAGCGAGAAAGAGCGAGAGAGAAAGATCCGACAATGACGATTACTTCCGACAACAAAAAAAAAGCAACGAATAAAGTGTTGTAAATTGCGCATGCAAAGCGTTACATCTAAGAATCGTGTAAACTTTTCGATAATCAATGTTTACACCGTTCAATTGAAATGATTTTGTGAGTCTTTCGTTTATTCATTGTTTTTTTTTTTCGTTTTTTCATCGTATTATTTATTGTCCTTGCTATTTCTAGCGTCAGGCGATGTTGTTTTCATCGTGTATAGACACACAGCGACCGGTTGATTATTTTAGATTGCGTATGGTGTCAATGGCCTCATATCACCGACATTTTTGATGACGATTGAATTTAATTGCTATTTTAATGCTTTCATTTTTTTTTTCTCAATTTCTTCTATCGCCATTCGGTTGCATTTCAATGCGTTGTGCTGATTTTTTTTTTATTCATATTTGTTCTCATATAAGATTGAATGAAATGAATCACAGCATCATTTGTTGGACCAGATTCTGATAATCAATCATCGGCAAACATACAAAAAGTAAAAAAAAAAATGCCAAAATTCCAGCGAAACGGTGATTGCACGAACAAGTAAACAAATTTAATAAAGTATTTTTCCTCTTAAAATTAAATTCTTTGTAAAAATTAAATTGATCACATACAATTACCAATTAAAAATTGCAACTTTATTATCTATAACATTGTATTTCTTTGAAAAAAATCGATAGATAAAAATAAAATGGGAAATTCCAGTAAGTTGTTTCCTTTGTTTCCGTTTATTTCATTTTTTTTTTTTTTTTTTTTTTTTGTCAAATATTGCATTCACAATTGGAATGTTATCGTGGTCTCATTGATCTTGGTCAAGTACTGCCCTCACTTTCGACTTTGAGAAATTGACATAGAAATTGACATAGAGAGAGAGAGAGAGAGAGAGAGAGAGAGAGCGAGAGCGAGAGAGAGAGAGAGAGAGAGAGAGAGCGAGAGAAAAAGAAAAAGAGAGAAAGCGAGCGAGAGACAGAGAGAGGAAGAGATAGAGAGAAAGCGAGCGAGAGACAGAGAGAGGAAGAGATAGAGAGAGAGCGAGCGAGAGACAGAGAGAGGAAGTGATAGAGATAGATAGATAGAGAGAAAGAGGGAGATTCTCTCTTAGTTGTAAAAAGAATAAAATAAAATTAAATACTTTCTTTGTCATCGATTGTCGTCCGTCATTTGGAATGTACTGTACATGATATAGTAAATAACAAAAAAAGAAAAAAAAAATAATAATAATCAAGCGTCGTCACAATTTCAAACTGATAAGATAATTGCAATTTCAATTCCAAAACGCAGTGCACAAATAGACAAAGTCACACAAATCGAAGCACAAAAATTGTTTACTAATTACAAGTGCGAACGATGAATGAAAGAGAAATAAAATGGGATCGAGACAATGTACATTTCATTTCATTTCATTTCAGTGTATTGATGAATATAGAAAGACAGAGAAGGAGAGCATCTCATCACACCTAGGCTAGGCAAATTGCATGAAAAAACTGGCCGGAATTCCATGCACAACCACACATCGATACATCCATATGACATTTTAAACACATGACACTGTTGAATAAGAAAAGAAACGATCACAGCAACAAAAACATAAAATCAGAAAGGCAAACATTCATTCATCTAAACCGTATTCGCTTACCATTTGACTCTTTTACGCAATGCATTTTAGCACGTTCACGTTGTAATCAAAACATTTTGACCATTGTATGGAATCCAAATGTCCATGCATTCGAATTCAAATGTAGCGACTATCATTTGATTGACTGTATCGAACAAAGAAAAAAAAACAAAAAATAATTAACGTTTGCTTCTCCCGTCCACTTCATGAAAATGTTTCTGTTTTGAAGATGAAAAAAAAAAAACAAAAAAATCTTTCAAGACTTGAACAAAAAAGAATACATTTTTGTGAATACACAGCATAATGGCACATTTGCTCATCATTAACACTTTTGCACATTTTTCCACTTGCAATGTTGTGGAATGTCGTGTGATCTGTGCGTGCGTCTGGGTATTTATATTGTCTTTTAAAAATCATTTTGCCAAAATGAGCAAAAAAAAAAAAAAAAATTGCAATTTTTGATATCAATTAGCCGAATACAGAATGAAACCGGGCGTATTTCTTTGTCACATTGAACCTCAATTAGGTATTTGTGAATGAATGCGAATCGATTAACATCAATTATGCTTTAGTTTTTTTTTTTTCTTCTTTTTTATTTCTTTTTCTTTTTCATTCGTTTTCGGTATTCGCCTTTCTTGTCGTTGCTTTTCTTTTCATTTTTGACGACCATTTGATTGACCAGAAGCGATTTGGATATGTATCGTCTCTTTCTTTTAATACTCCATTTCTTGATTATTCAACGTAAGAAATTGGCATAACGAAAGTCGAACGCGCGATTTAACATGTACGTTTGCGTTTGCTAAATCTGTCATTCGATTGTAATGAACGACACGAGATTGAGCGAATAAAGCGCACGCACGACCCAATGCCAACAACAATAAATACGGCGAAAAGAGAAATTGCGTTATTTACATAGTCATCAATTTTCAATCGAAAGTGTATCTTTTCATTGCCATTTCTGCACTTGAACTTGATAACAACATTGTGAAATCGAAAATGAGATCAACGAAAAAAAAAAAAAAAAAAAAGTTGATATATATGTCGTACACACTTGTTCGCCTGCTCTCTATTTCTTTCTCTCCCTCTCCCCTATCTCTCTCTCTCCTTTTCTCACACACACCCATCGATCGCCAATGAAAGTGAACGCTATTTTTTAGCAAGAACGATGACGCATAGAAATTGTAGATTTATTCAGAGAACGCGTTAAAAAAAAAAAATTATTATAAAATAGACGATATTCAATTAAATATAACGATCACACAGATGCTCTCGTGGACACTCGCATTGCGTAAATTAAATCAAAACAGATTTATGACAAATTCAAGCGATGTCATGCAATTCATTGCGAATGCATGCGATCCTGTATACATTCGACACATTCATATCGTTCTTATGCGAATCAAAATGAAATTAAATTACAACAGCAAAAGAAAAAAAAAAACACAACATAAATCAGATCAATCAACTTGAATCAGTCTAAGTGATCATGTCAATATCACGTCATCTTGATTGAATTTGATCCCGGTCGGCGTGTTTTTTTTTTCGTATGTAGTTTGTATCACCAGATTTGCTTCAAATTGTCCATCCAAAATACCGAACAATCCACAGTAAAGAAGCGATTCACATTTAAAGAAATAAAAAATAAGAACTGTGATCGATTCGAATCAAGAGAGACAGAGAGAAAGAAAGAGAGAGAGAGAGAGAAAGAGAGAGAAAAAATGAGAGACAAAGAGAGAGAGAGAGAGAGAGAAAGAGAAAGAGAGAGACAGAGAGAGAGAGAGAGAGAGAGAGAGAGAGAGAAAGAAAGAAAGGAGCAGACAGAAAGAGACAGAGAGAAGCTAGAAACTGCCTTACTTGTGATTGCAATTCAATTCGGACTGAGGATTATATAAGCAAAAAAAAAAAAAAAAAAAATTGCAGCATCAGTGTGCTCAATTATTTGAAATATTTTATGTTGCAGTGGTGTAATGCTTCGTTTCATGACTTTTTTTTTTCTAATTTTCTTTTCTCATTCCACAAATTGATGGATTTATTTCGTTTGTGAATAATGTTAAGCTTTGATCATCATTGTGTATTCAATTTGTTTTCTTTGGTGTGATAAAATGAGAATGAAACACGACATCCGCCCAATCAGTGACAACAAACAAAAAGTTCCATGTATTATGTCGGAGGACATTTCAAAGAATCAGATCGAGAATCAATCAAAATTGTACTAAAACTGAAGTGTGGCTAAAATCCACGTACGATAGCAAAAATTGCTAGCACAGAAAAACAAAAAACATGATCAAAAACGCAAAAAAAAAAAGCGATTGCGCTATTTGCTATTTTGTTTTCAGCCCAAGTCAATTTCAGCCGCTTCTTGTTTATATAACGGTTGCACGTAGCAATTACGGTTTGTCTGTCTATCAATTCGTCCATGTACTGCTGAACAAAGAGCATATGAGCGCGAGCGCGAGCTCAAACGCAATCGTCTATCATACTGTGCGTAAGACCGACCCAAGACACCGATCCATCCAACATTGGTGTTAGCAGTGTGATTACAGCCGATTGACATCATGTTTTCGAGTGCGAAAATTGCTTTTTTTTTACCGAAAACCATTGTAATTAACCGAAACAGAAAAGAAAAAAAGCAGAAAAAAAAAATAATGAGCTGCCCGATTGAAAAGTTTGAATCATTGAGGCTCGACTCCGAGTAGGCATACAAATAAGTAATTGGAATCGAGTAAAAAAAAAAAAAAAACTAAAAAACTGAACAAAACAACAATTGGACGCGACCAATCGAGAGCAAAAGTAAAGGGCGATATTTCCATCAACCAATGAATTTCCACTCGCGAATCATCGCGTATTTGTGCGTAGTTTTATTTTATTTCATTTCATTTTCGAATTTTTCCTTTCTAAAGATCTTGTGTAATGCACAAACATTTTTCCGTTGTAACGACCTTTTGTTTTTTCTTTTTTTTTTTATCGTGATTTGTTCGTAATTTTTTTTTTTTTTTTGTTTTTGTTTAATTAAACCATCGCAATTGCAAGAGACGAACATTCTTCATTAGTGACAAAGAGCGATTGTCATACAATCAACGCACGTAAACAAGATTAACAAGGCAATCATAATTCGCATGAGGTGCGAAAGTGACGCGAATTGTGTGCATTTTTTTTTTTTTTTTTTTTTGCCTTCTTTTTCATCGAATGGGAAAACAACGACTGCAAAACCAACCATATGAAAAGTTCATAACACATAAAATATATTGCTCGGAAATCCATCAAATCATTTTACATTTTCATGCATCTCATATACGTTTATATATATATATATATATATAGACAATTTCGGTCACCACTTATGCTTTATTGACTAATTAAAAAGCACGCGATCACAAAGCGCACACGCATCATATTCATAACATTCGTTGTGTGGCATAAATTGCAGATTTATGAAATTACATGATTTAATGCCGTATGATTTGTACATTTTTATATTCATTTATTATGCATAATTTGCAAAGTATTGCGATGGTTTTTCGCATTATTACCTCTTTTTTTTCTCTTTTTCGTTTTTGTTTTTCTTTTGATTTTTTTTTTTTTCTTTTTGTTTTTGTTTTTCGCTACTTCTAACGATTTGAAGCCATTTTTCCAATGCATTGCACTGTGATTATGTGCGTTGTGCACACAGCAAATGTGAACTGAAGCGAACGAAAGAGAGTAAGAGTGAAAGACATTGAATGGGAATAAAAAATCCAACAACAACAACAACAACAATAATAAAACGACAGAGAAAGAGAAACAGATCAAGCAAAAGACAGACAGCAAACTGTTGAATGTTGAGGGTATAAATTTTCCGATGAGAGAGCATCAGATTAGGGCAGTAGTCGCGACGTTGCACTGCCACATTTATACATTCACAATTTGCACAAATTGCTGTTTCGCTCTGAAACCCAAATGATACAAATGTGGTGCAATGATGTAATTTGTATAATGTTTGAGACGTTCAAATGTGGTATTTTTCAATGTGTTTTTACAATGGGAATCAGAACAAAAATCTTTAAGTTAAATGCTGCCGATTACGATACATATGTGCGAGCACCGTTTGCGTTTTCTTTTTTTTTTTTTTTCTTTGGCCATAAAATCAGGCACTTGGGGAGCTGCATGCATCAATTTACCAATTTTTTTCAATGAGAAAAAAATAAACAAAAAAAGAGAATAATAATAATAACACGCGTTTGTCTCTTTCCCCACCATATTCATTTTGATTTACCGATTAATAAATCTCTGAATTACATAAGGGTGGTTCTAATTGGTGTTGTTTTATCGTGTGTACGCGCTCGCGTTACAATTCGATCTTTGGCTTCTTGGTAAAACATAAAACAACAAACACATCAAGCACCGGCATTTCAGATTCTTAAATTTCTCGTAATCGATGTTTCATTTTCGCATAGCGCACGCTATATGTTGTTCGCCTCGTAGCTAGTGAGATACAACCAAATATTTTATACAAATGCATAATGCAAAAATCGAACAGAGACAGAGACAGAGACACACACACACACATACACAGAGAGAGAGAGAAAGAAAAAGAGAGAGAGAGAGAGAGAGAGAGAGAAAGAGAGAGCCTGAAACAGAGCGACAGATAGAGAAACGGAGGGATAGATACATAGGCAGAGAGAGAGAGAGAGAGAGAGAGAGAGAGAGAGAGAGAGAGAGAGAGAGAGAGAGAGAAATTATAGCAAAATAATCGCACAGTAAGCATCATGAAAGTGAAATCAAGCATTGCAAAATTCACAAAGTTTGTGTGGAAAAAAAATCTGTCGGCTCACTGCAAAATGTACGAAGGTTTGCGGGCAAAGTATGTAATTTGAATGTGGAGTTTTTATTGTTGTTGTTGTTGCGCTTCTACTTCTCTTTACATTTCTCTTTGCCGAGTCGAATCTTAAATTTTTTTTTTTTCTTTCTTTCTGCGTCGTGTCTTAGATAATAGCAAATGATTGACTACAAAAAGCTACAAAGTACAACAAAATACGATCAATAAATGCGGTTTTTTTACGCTGTCGACTTATTTGAACCATTTCGAGTTCGATCGATAGTTATCAATCGCACTCTAGACTTTGTTGTTCTTTTGACATGGCGTTTCCCATTCTGTCTATGCATTGTTTATATTGGAGATTATGCTGATTTTTCACTGGAAATTGTTTTTTTTTTTACGAAAATTATTACCGCTTTAGCTCCATGTGTTTTTTCTACCTTTTTCTTCCTCCATTTTAGTCACTTACGAACTATCTCTTTTGGTCTTTTTCTCTCTCTCTCTTTTCTCTTTCTCTCTCTCTCTCTTTCTCTCTTTCTCTCTTTCTCTCCCTTTCTTTCTCTCCCTCTCTTTCTCTTTATCGTAGTCTCTCTTATAAACTCAGTCTTTTCCTATCTTTGACTTTCCTAGTTTCCTAGTCTCCTTGTCACATTCCTTTCCGTTCTTCCTTGTTTCGTATACAATTTCTTTTCGATGATTGTTATTATTATTAAGTTGATAACGGCTCAATTAAATGAAAGCGTATTTACATTGTTTAATTGAAATCGAAAATGAAATTGCACGCGATTGCATTATAGAATTTATATGACGTATTTGGTCATGTTTATGGCAATGAACTAATGTTTTGGGGGCATTCTCATGAAAATTGGCACGTTCTATCGTGCAAAATAAATTTAAATTTCCAATGACCGTAGTAAATTTGCCAATAAATGATGACATAATTTCATCTTTGCTTCGGTATGTACTTCAATTTATGCATATTGCGTCGAGTAAACCTTTCACAAAGTTTTTACCTCAATTTTTGCGATTTAATAATAACAATGAATGAAAAAAAAAACACAAAAAACAAAAACGAACTCTTGTTGAAGAGTTTGAAAGAAGAAGAAGAAGAAGAAGAAGAAGAAGAAAATACTCTAATAACGACAACGAAGTACAGAAAAAAAAAGTGTATATATTGATATAAAAATGAACAAACGAAGCGATACATAGAATACCAAATAGAGTTATACGTAATTTTGGTTTATGCACATTTGAATAGCAAGAGCACATACGGTTTTGGCACTCTGGCGCGATCTTTCTCAAACGGCAAATATAGCAAATAAAAGCGGGACGATGTTAGCATACCAAAAAGCCGTCTGTTATTTGAAAAAATGAATGAATTCAAAACGCATACGAATGCATTTACAGCAGAGTAAGTAAGTGAAAGAAGGCAAGAGAAAGAGAGACAGAGAGAGAGAGAGAGAGAGAGAGAGAAAGACAGAGAGAGAGAGAGAGAGAGAGAGAGAGAGAGAGAGAGAGAGAGAGAAAGAGAGAGAGAGAAAGAAATAAATAGAAAAAAAGACAGAGAATTAACAATGCGCGCATTTGCGACCATAAAACTGTGACCAACTAAGTCGTACATATCAGTAGGTAAATGAGAGAGAGAGAGAGGGAGAGAGTGAGAAAAGAGAGAAGGAGAAAGAGTGTGTAACAATTATTTGGAAGAGAAGGAAAGATACGTCAGGTCGATAAAAAAAGAGTTAGAGTGCGAGCGCGCGCGCGCGCCCGCGAACGAGCTCAACAAATACATTACATAAACGGCTGCAAAATATTCGCCAGATATCAGACAACGATGGAATGAAAGAAATGATGGAAAAACAAATGTTAAAGCAAGAAAACATACACTCATATATCTCACTGTAATGATACACACTCTCAAGCAAGCGATCGCGAGCCTGCTTTTGTTTGCTTCTGCTGCTGCTGCTGCTATTGCTATTGCTGACTCGCGATCGCTTCGTATTCCAACAGACTTTCACTTTTTTTTTTTGTCGAACCAATAAATGTTATGAGTAATGCTTTAGATTTGTATTAGTGACCGCATTTTTTCTAAATTCAAACTATAAAGCGTGGTAATAGTATAAATGAGCGTGTGGTTGAACGTAATGCGAGATGGTTGTGCGGTAATTTTAACTAAAGAAGGAACATTCAATCGGATTCCATCTCGTTTGAACATTACGTCAAACGATGTACACATTTCATGATTCAATACACATAAACAGCATGTCTCCATCGACAGATTCGTCTTCTAACGACTCTTGGTTTCTTTTTCTTTCTTGAGTTTGTTTTTGTTTTTTGTGCTTAAAATTTTCCTTTTAGAAATAATCGTAATAAGAAAAGAAAACAATAGCGACATCTGATCTGGATATGTTTTTGATTTCTGACGAATGTGTGCTGCCGTTGATGCTGTTGTTTTCATTCCCAAAAATTTTGCTGCATTGATTGATGCTTCTAAAATTTTCCAACGGCAAATGCATGAATGGAAGAAAACAAAACGAGATTTAATGAAATCCATCGAATTAGTTGTTTCAATTGAAACAAAAAAAAAAGCATTCTTCGAATCCATTGAACATGAATTTTAATTAGCAAATACAGAATAATAACCAAATTAAAATGAAGGAAAATGTTCAATTTAAAAGTAAAAAAAAAAAAAAAATAAATAAATGCAGACGACACAACTTGGAATATTTACAAACAACAGACTCCATACCACAAATACAACGACATACAATTTTTGCACACCAATATCGAATGAAGTGGATTTCATAATTTTCTCGTTCGTGTTCGTGCGCTGTTGCAAATTAATTAATATATTATCGATACAAATGGCATGCATGGTGAACGATGCAAGGCAGCTGAAGATCAACACACTCAATCTAACTGAGAAGGAGTTGTGATTGTGTTTATATTTCATTTTTCGTTGTTGCATTCAATATCGAGAGTTTGGTCGAAAATTGTTTTTGTTTAATATGCTTTTTGGCCCCATTGACAATTCAATTAAATGTCTTTATTTGTTGCCTCGGGTGATGCGTTTTTGTTTTTTTTTTTTTTTTCTTTCTTTCATTCTCTTTAAAACCAATTGCAGCAAACGTGTCAGTCAAGTCCTTGATTGTCATTTTTCTGCATCATACTTTTGGCGATCTGTCAACATAAGATAATGATCGTCAATGCGTCGCCAGTTGGTGTTGAATGGACAGTTCTTAATCTGCATTATGTAAATTGGTATTGCATTGATAAGCATCTATCGATATTCATCACGGTTTTCTCTCTCTCTCTCTATCTCTCTATCTCTCTCTCTATCTCTCTCTCTATCTCTCTCTGTGTGTGTGTGTGTCTGTCTCTCTCACCTCTTGTTTCATTCAGGCCAATTTGATTGTATAACACGTGCTACAATCCAAATGAAATTTGTGCCAAAAAGTGTGCAAAACATACGATGTGATAATTTACGCAGCAATCACCAATCTTCAAAGAATGCGCCGGGGGTGTCTCGCGTGTGTCTGGTGCACAAGTGTGGAGGTAAATGGGCACGTAGTAGGTACTACGTGCCCTGCGTTTCACCAGCATTCCAATCACTCGACCAGCATCCATCACTAGATCGCTTGTTTCTTTTTCTTCTTCTTCTTCTTTAAATTCTTCTTTACGTTTGTAATGCATACACATTCGTTTTGATTTAATTAAAACGGCACTTATTTCGAGTGAGAATAAAAATTGGCCATTTTATGCGAGGCAGATGAGTTGATGTCGCGTCGCTTATATAATGGACCAAAGACGGTTATGCTGAAATAATTTTGAGAGAGTGAGAGAGAGAGAGAGAGAGAAAGAGAGAAAGAGAGAGAGAGAAATGAAAGAATGAATAAACATGGCATATGATAAATTTTTGTAAATTTGCTTCTTTTTCGTTTTTCGTTGATTCGCTTAATTCTACATGCATGACAAATTGTTCAGAAAATATATAGCTGACGCAATGAAAGTGTCATAGCCGAAATACAGACAGTTCGGAGAGAAAAGTTCATTGCTAGTTTGTCATCTTATTTCTTGTTTTTTTTTTTTTTTTTTTTTTTTTTCTTTCAAATAAACTCATTTCTTCTTTTCGGTCTAAACTCTTTCTGCTCTTTCTTTCTTACTGTGTCGCACATTTTTCGTGCATGTTCACTACACCGGCCAATTGTTTTATGGGAAATTTTCTGGCGCTTACATGTAGATGATAATAATAATTGTTTGTTGTTGTTGACGATGTTTTTTTTTTTTTTTCTTTTTTCATTTCGGTTTTTTCGTTTGTTTTTGAGGCAGGATTTTTCGGTTGCGTTATGATTTTACAGTTGGTTTCAATTGTTTTTTTTTTTTTCTTTTTGGTTTTACCTTTTTTTCGCTGGCATTTTACCATCTTTCATTCGGTTTATTGTATTGCACGATGGGACTTGGTTTGAAAGGTTTCATGAAATGACCATTGAATTGGACAAAAACCATAAGCACACATACGTAAACACGCACACGCATACGCATATAATGCTGAACAAAAAGCCATTTTCTTGGTAATTCAAATTTCAGTTGCAGATTATATTATGATCGTTATGATTACATTGTTTCATGCGGTCAACCGAGTTATTGTCGGTTCCTTTGTTTTACTTGAAAAAATGTGTTTAAGCACTTGAGTGTGATTTTGTTGTTGATTTTTATTTTTATTTTTTTCATTCAGAGGGGAAACGAGATGATTAAACGGCAACAAATCTCTGTTTTGCACGAATAAATATTTCGTGTTTTATGAGTCTTCTTATGTGTTTTTTTCGCATTTTATATTTTCAGTTGTTCTTTTTTTTTTCATTTTTTTTCGTTTTTTTTTTCGTTTTTTATTGACATTTTTGTTTCTTTCTCAAATTTCGTCTTTTTCTGTATGGAAATGATGAACTCCTGCCTTTAGGAATACTCAACTCATATTTCAAAAACATTTTCAGGGTGACTGACATTCTTTGGATGTTTTTTTTTTCTGTAACGAATGTGAATGACCAAATTTATTACTGAGACAATGCAGAAAATAACGCAAAGGCCATCGACTGAAAATCATCTGCAGCACCGCTAAATGTACCGAACATCGGAAGAGTGTTGATTTTTTTTTTTGTCAAACGGTTTTTTCTACGAAAAAAATTTCCCTCAAAAATAATTTATCTTTTGCCCATATCTTCCGTTTTTTCAATGGTCGCATTTACTAGTATTCTTTTTTTTTTTTTGGCAGAAATAGGGCTAACGTCTTATTTCAGAGAAAAAATTATTTTGAAAGAAAACTGCCTTTTTTTTTTCATAAAATGTGGATTTATCGCAATTCAAACTTGATTTAAAAAACGGTGACATTTCCATTGATTAAAAGAAAATGAAATGCATTTAAGCAAAAATTGTTTCTGTTTGAAGATGTAGCTGAGACTCAAATCGTTTGAAAAGATTATGGAAAATCTAAAAGAAAACCAAAACATAAAGAAATCTCCAAATCAGTTTCTGATTTTCCATTTCTAACATTGAGGTCAATATGAAATGTTGAAAAGCGAATTTAGTTGAAAATTGTTTTTTTTTTTCTTTTTTTCTTTTTATAAATACCAAGTTCATTGTTAAATCCGCTTAACAACATTACAAAAGTGTTCATTTGAGTATTTATTATCTTGGAATATCTTGTAGCTTTCGTTGTCTCGCGGCAACGATATACTCATTTTATTGATAATATTAGCAAACAAAACAAAAAATGACCGATTGAAAAGGAGAAGAAGAAGAAGAAGAAAGAAGAAGAAGAAGAAAAAATACAATATTTAATGGAATCGATATAATTCTATTCGTGTCAGTCGCTTATCTAATCAATGCAATGTATTCAAATCGTAACCAAAATCATATTTAAATGAAGCTTCAAAATAAAAATTCATTTTCTTTGCACGTCGCACGCTGTGTGTCATTTGTTGTGTATTTGAATTTGATTCGCTTTGTTTTCGTTGGTTTGCGTTTTTACTCCGTATTAAACGGTCTCTGTTATGTTTGTCTCTGTTTTTCTGTTATTTTTCTCGTATAAATTTCATTTCACTGTGCATGTATGCTTTTTGTTTTCTTCTTCATTCGAATTCGATGTATGATTTTAAATTTTTATTCCAAATGTAGTAAGCAAATCAATTCCGGATTATATCATCGCGTCACGATTATGTGTGTCGTGTGTTCATAACAAAACAAAAAGAAAAAAAAACACAAAAAAAACACGAAAAAAAAGCTCAACCATTTCCATGAGGGGCCATCGATGGATGCCAAAAGAGTGAGCGAATCGGCTGCAATGCAATTGTTTAGCTTTGTTATTTTAACGATTGCTGGTGCTGCCGCTGCTGTTTCTGCCACAAACACGTACATAAAATTTATAAGGCTAATTTTGGTTCGGTTTGCTACCGATTTTATTTTTCGATTAACCTAAATTCCACTTTCCATCTCTTTGAGCGCCAGATTCACATATTCATTTGGGTTTTTCGTCGACGATTACGTGTTAGGGCATTTTTTTTTTTCTTCCAAAATCACGTAAAAAAAATAATACAAAGTAAAGTAAAGAAAAGAAAAGAAATGAAAAAAAAAAAAAAAAAAAAAAACACGAACTTCGAGAAACAAATCACAAGAAAATAGAGAGTGAGAGTGTGAGAGAGGCATACAGAGAAGCAAAGAGAGAGTGAGAAAATACTAATCTGAATTGCGAATGAATTTGATTGTAAATTTTACGCACTTTTGGCCGTCTTAGCGCGACGCTTTAATCGATTGTAATTAGGAATTGGAACAAAATGACTGGGCCAATTCATGCGCAACCATCAGTTAAATTGACTACGCACGAAAATGTGCGAAAAATCAAACGATAATTTTTCCTTCTTAATATATTATGTAATAATTCGCAGCGTTTAATTTTTATTCGCTTTCTCTCTCTCTCTCTCTCTCTCTCTCTCTCTCTCTCTCTTTCTCTTGCTCTTCTTTTGTTCGTCGGATTCAAGAAGTGTTATTTAATTTGAAAGACCATCATTATTATAATTATTATTTATTATGAACGCTATACAATGCACGGGTATACATGCACCAAATATGATAATCGGAACCATCCGATATATTGGCTGAATGGAGAAACGAATTCGGAACGCGCAAACACCTCACAATATTATGAAACAAAGAGAAATTCAAGACGCGCTTCGTATGCAAGTCGCATCCATCAAGCTCTTCTTCGTCTTTGTTGTTGTTTTTTTTTTTTTTTTTTTTTTTTCTTTCATTTTGTTGTAACACTGAATAAATCCTCAGTATAACCAATATTTTGATGGGAGAAATGACATTTTCACTCAAGCTCAAGTTGAACGAGTGATATTCAACTCTTTGGATGCGATGACGTGAAATTTGCATTTCACTATGATAGAAATGTTATGAAATCAAACAAAGTGCAAATCATTTCAGATCTAAAAGCACATTCAGCAAGTTACTTTGACCAATCTTATGCATCGTTTTTATCTTTCTTTAAATATTGGAATAATGTGAATCATTTCATTGATTAGGAGAATTCTTTTATATTTTGACAAATTTAATGAATGCGAAACATAGAAACTTTCTAAATTAGGAAGACATTTACTAGCAAAAATACTCATTGATGACAAAAACGATTTTTTTTTTTATCAATTTAGATTTTGTCTAGAATATTCCAGTGAAATAAAATATTTTATAATCAAATGTTCAATCAAATTCATACAAACACAGGAATGCATTCGTTTTTGCACATGAAAACACATTTTCAAGTGCTCAGCAAATTTAACAAACAAATAAAAAAATATTTTTAGGAATCAATGCCCCCGCGAAATCGAGTGACAAAATTGCAAGGGAAAGAAACAAAAGAAAGAGACGAGAGAAAGAAACAAAAGAACAAGAGAACCAGAGAGAAATGTTTCAAATGCTAAAGCAAAAAAAAAAAAAAAAAAAAAAAAAACACACACAAACTCAAATCGTTGAAAAATAGAATGATCAAATTACCTGATCGTCTTCGCTCAATGCCAAATGAAATAATCATTCTCTCACGAATCGAAGTGTATATCGAAAGGAATAAAAATAAATAATTTAAAAAAAATAAAAAATCAAAAAAAATCTGTTCATGTTTACAATTTCTGCATTGCTGCTTACGTTCATCCCTTTTTGTGTGTCTGTCATTTTATTCAATAAATAAGGCCAAAATCCAAACGCACTTTCGACCGTCCGTTGTCAACCGCTGATGACATTGACGTGAATATTGTTTTCATTCCTTTCGTAATTTAATTGCTGTTTATGGCCATTCTTAGCAACCAAACTGTATAAATTTTGTTGCAATATCGGGGAAAAATTATTTTTCATTTCAATAAGAAACAAAAAATGAACAACAAATCGAGTGAAAAGAATAAAAACAATTAAAGAACGTATCTAAAATTGTTGCGATCTGGATTCAATGTAATGCAATGAAAAAGGCACAAACAATCAGCAAAAAAAAAGAAAAAATGTGTGCAATACGAATACAAAAGCATTTTGTTGATTTTACTGTGATTCAATGACCTGTACATCTCTCCAGTATGCGAGTGTGTGTAGGTTTTTTTTTTTTTTCGTTTTTTTGCCTTTCTTTCTGTCTCTGATTTTGCTGGATTGTAAGTGTGTTCGGTTTTTGACTCTTTCTCTATTCATTCGATGTTGTTCTTTTTGCTATATTTTTTAAAATATTCGGTGTCTCTTTTCAAACCGATGTTTATTTATTCATAATGCTACTCAAACGACTAGTTTAACTGTAAAAATTCACCATAATTTTTAATGCAACTGCATCGCACAATTTGCTGATTTCGGCAATATTTTCGTTTTTTTTTTTTTTTTTTTTTTGTTGTTGTTTTCCAAATCACAACAAAATATGGCGAGAAAAAAAAAACTGAGAAAACAAAGAAAAAATGAATTGGTGTGAATTGAATTGGCATAAAAACGTAGCATAATTGTCATGAAAATGCGACGAGTTTGCTCGCAAAACTGTCAATCCGATACAATTTTTATGGGCCGATTTTTCGGCCTCACATGCTGTGTTTGTTTGATGTTCGAGACAAAAAAAAAATCGATTTCCATTTGTTTTTGCCCCGATTAATTTTTATTTTTTTTTTTTTTTTTTTTTTGTTCGTTCTGTTTTGTTCGTTATTGTCATTGCAGGTGATAATTGCGTTCATCAAAGTGTTATCTCAAAAACAATTGACATTATCAAGATGCTTGATATTTTTTTTCCATTCTTTTTTCATTTCATTCTTTTACTTCTTATCCAGTTCAATGTTCGCTACGTACAATTCTAATGTGAATGGCATTTTGTTTTGGAGTTCGTTGTGCGAATTTTTTTTTTCTTTTTTGCTAAAATTTCTTTTCGGCCATTCTATTTGAACTGTACAACGTTGTGGGTTGAAAATTTAATATGCAAAGCATATGACCGGCAATAGAAAGGTAAACTGAACGATGAATGGACACAATTCGATATTTAAAATATGAATTAGATAAAACCAAATTAAAAATGTATTAACACTTTGATAAACTATTTTTATATGATTATGCTATTAATCATAAAGATAAGGTAGGTGACAAAAACAACTTTGGAATTGGAATTGATACCATAGTTCGTTTAATTATTTCAAATGCATAGAAATTTAATTAAACAAATATTTATTCCACTTTTTTTTATTTATTTTATATTAATACATGCCATCATAGAAAATTATAATGTTATGAAAATGCAACAATTAAATTATTATAAAATGATTGAAATAACGAAACCAATGTCAAAAATAAAATTTACAAATTTTGAATAAAAACTGATGAAAAAAAAAAGAAAAACTTTTTTTTTTTTTTTTTTTTTTTTTTTTTAACTATTTTTGTTTTGTTTTCTATAATTTCGGTGATGAATTGAAAAATAAGGAGAATTAGCATTGCAAGTAGAAAGGTAAAATAATGAATGCTCTATAGACATTTGGTAGATATGAAAATAATTAAAATATATTCTAGTTTTCTCATAAGAATGCCTATCTAGTATACATATATACTCTATTGAAACTGTCAAAACATTTTAAATCGAAGAATTCCCATTAACATCTTAAATGACACAGCATTCAAGGTTGCATGGAATGGAATGCAAAATCATCTTTATTTTCGTGAAATATGTTCAGCTTTATAAAACGAAGGTCCATTTTTGGGCTCTTTCTCGAAAAAAAAAAAAAAAAAAAAAGATCTTTAGCTTTTTTTCACAAAACCCTAACCATTGTACAATGTACATAGTTACAGTAAATGCAACGAGGGGGTGTGGTCGCACTTCTTATGGACATTTTATAGGTCGAAATCGAATATCACAATAAAAAAATGAAAAATTTTAAAATATTGTGAGAAACTGCAAGAAAATCATTACAAAATTGAAAATCGATTTGAAAACTTTAAATTTTGCATTGAATTGTATCTTGGCACATGTATTCTCAACGGAGCAACAAGAATTTTTTGAAAAATCAACGATATACTCGGACTGTAAAGGGTGTAAAAACAATCCGATGCCAAAAATATTTGTTTTGAAAATAGGTAAAAAAAAAACCTATTTCAATTTTGCAGAAAAAAAATGTTTTTAAAAACTACAACAGTGAAAAATCAATTATGAGCGATAAACCGATTTTTGATCGTGATGTATGAGATAATTTATCAACTCTTATAAAACAATGCTTGTGCTGAATTCTAGACATCATACCTAATACAAATTGACCAGTCATATGCTTTGCACAGAACCACTTACTCACAGTGGCAATTGAAGTACCGAATCGTCTTTGTCATTTTTCATTCGGTTAAAACTCAAGTGTCACCGAACTTCATTCACTAATTAAAGAAAAACAACAAATAATCCAAAACATGTAATAATTTTGCTGCTATTTCTTTGCTGCTTTTACCATCTTTACGGATAAATTTAAATCCGGTATGAATGGTTTTAATGTTTTCCTCACTCTCTCTCTCTGTCTCTTTCTTTCTCTCTCTCTTTCTCTCGCTCTCTCTTTCTTTCTTTCTCTCTTTCTCTTCGAAAAATGTTTCTCTACTGAGAAAATGCCGGCTTAGATCATTTTAAATTTGATCAAAAAGCAGCGGTACAACATATTAACATAGCATATCATGAAAGATTTGCGTATATAAATGTATATGGCTCATATATAGACTTATACTTACCTTCGATTATTTCCGAGAAACTCACATAACTGCAAAGAACAATAACCGAATTATACCAAAACATTTTATGACTTTCTTCGTCGTCGTCTTCTTCTTCTTCTTCTTTATTTCTCTTTCATATCAAATGTTGATATTAAATGGTGACTTAATGCATGCTACGCGTGTGTCATGGCCTATTCTATTCATTTTTCTGGAATCATCAGAGTGAGAAAACCATCTAATGTGAAAAGAAAAATCGCAATGGAAAAGAGAATGGAAGAAAAACTTAAACGAAAAAAAAAAAATGGTCTACCTTTCTCTTTGTCGCAAGACTTGCTTTGTCCATGTAGAATTTATAACAAAAACCATGCGCTAATTTAGGGTTAATTCAAATCATATTATTAAATAAAAAATTTCGAAAAATCTTGAAATGTTTTGGATTTTGCAATGTAATAATAATAAATGAATTAAAAATCTGTCCGAGCCCATATCATTCAAAATGGAAAATTGTCAAAAATACATCAAAATGTCAATAATAAGCATCATTCGTTTGCATTGTCTTCAAAAACACATTTTAATCGAGAAAACACCGCCCGATAAATTAAAAAACAGATATGAAATGAAACGCCATCTATTAATCAATGGCAACATTTTGCACTCAAAGACATGAACCATACATACGCAAAAGCATCAATTTAAATTTAAGCTTCACATTGGGCAGCATTGAAGCAGTAATACAGTTGATTATTATTTAGATCGAATCGAGTAAGAGAGCGAACATGTTCAATTGGAAAATGAATTGAAATTCACATTTTACGGATTGAAAACAATTTACGGAACCAATCACAAAATAATGAAAAAAAAAAAAAATAAAAAAAAAAAAATTAATTGAAACATCTACTTGACGTATGTTTTAAATTTGTTTATTGAACAATATTCAATTTACGTCTATGGCACCATTTTTTCACTCAATTCTGATACTAATTAAACTTGTAGTAATTGATAGTTGAATTTAATTTTGCTGTTTTTTCATCGAACAAATTCAATTTTTTTTTATCTCTCTCTCTCTCTATTTTTTGTTTGGAGTGTTTGTTTCTCATTTTCGATTTTCTTTTGCATGGTTTTTTGTTAACAATTGTTTTTTCTGTGTTAATTTTACATTTGTTGGCAAGTAATGAGCATTTCTTGTTATTTCTGACATTTTTATCGCAAATTGGCCAAAATTGTTGTTTAGCATAGATGCTCAAAATGCTGCAGGACTTGTGATAATGGTGGCTTTTTTCTGGCAATAGATTGTAGTAAAGTGCGCCAGCATATGTTCGTGATTGCATCTAAAAACATTTTCGATATTCGCTAATACACTTCACACATGGTTGTTGATTTTTTTTTTTCTCTTCCTCTCTTTTTCTCTCTTGTACTCTTTCACTCTCTGCTTCACTCTCTCTCTCTCTCTTTCTCTTTCTCTTCTCTCTCTCTCTCTCTCTCTCTCTCTCTCTCTCTGTTTCTATTTCTTTCTCTCTCGCTCACTCACTCATTCACTCTCGCTCTTTCTCTCTCTAGCTCTATCTCCATCTCTCTCTTTCTCTTTCTTTCTCTCTCTCTGAAGTTCTTTTCTTTTTCATTCTCTCTCTCTTCTTCTCCGTCGTAGATGCTGTCTTTGTATAAGCAGCCATGTATTTATTTCTTCTTTTCGGTCTAAAATCAAAACATAAATTGCAGTAATGTCAAAACCATGCATATTTCAATGTGTCATTTACACTGAGAATTTAAAAGAGAGAAAATGGGAAACAAAGTGTACTTACTACACATACGCATCATATATAAATATATATATATATATATACCAGATGCACGTACACACAAGGCCATTGGAAAATTTGTTGGCACATAAACACAAGAGCAGTAGTAGAACCAGCACCAATAGCATCGGTGGCGGCGACGCAACGGCAACAGCACAAAATCAGAGAAAAAAAAAAATGCTTTTTTAATTTGAAATTTTTGTTAGCGCATTGTTCGGGTATCGAAATCGCGCTATGGCTGGTGGCACCATTTCAAAACGCTTGTCAAATGCAAAACTTGGATAAAACTCGACTCAGAGCTGTTGTATACAATTTTTTTCCCTTTCTCTCTCTCTCTCTCTCTCTCCAACAGCATCTTCTTCCATTCTCCTTTTTCATTTATTCTTGTTAAATGGAAGCAAAAGCATGACAACTACACATGGATATGAAAACAAACAACGCATTTGATGCTTAAATACCAATCATTATTTAACTTGAAGGCTTCAACTTGAAGCTCATTGTTAATGATTTCCAAAGCTAAAATAGAAAATCTACAATCAATATACGAAATAATAGCACACATTTTATAAGATTTTCACTGTACAGTACCAGCAAATAGAAACACTTTAAATGAATCTTTCACATTTCTGTTTGTATATTTATTCTTCTTCCCCTTTTCTTCCTCTTCTTCTCTTTCTCTTTCTCATTCTCCTTCTCCCTCTCTAAATTTTCCTTCTTCCTCTCCACCTCCCGTTAGGATATTTGATTTTCCTTCATGATCAAAGCAGCAAAAATATCCGATTTTCC
This sequence comes from Resseliella maxima, assembly GCA_029041755.1. Classification (NCBI taxonomy): domain Eukaryota; kingdom Metazoa; phylum Arthropoda; class Insecta; order Diptera; family Cecidomyiidae; genus Resseliella; species Resseliella maxima. Next base: position 242,044 of record JAQOWM010000784.1, read on the forward strand.
ATGTTGGCACAATTTTAATAAAATCATTAGTTTCTAGTGAATATTTAACTATAATTTATAGAAAATGCCATGATAAGAACAAATGCTAAAATGTGACACATACTTTTATGATAAACAGTAGATTCGCATGTGAAATTCAGCTGAATTACGAAAATATTAATTTAAATAAATATGAAGACAATTGGAACAGCATTATTAATTCATTTTTCGTGTGAATTTTTTTTATATTTGGAACTTTTTTTTTGGCTAATCAATAGATATAAATATAATATCTGTTTCGTGACGAAACTTTTGGCAATATGTGTGTCATTTGTTTCTATATCATTTTTACAGAATTATCATATGGCATTCCTTAATGATCTGTTTAAGTTGAATTATTGTTGTATTTTTTCCATTTGACGATTTAAGTTCAAGGTGATCGAATATAATAGAAATTTATTAAGCACTTTTTGATCATCATTTTAGTTCGATTAAATTTCCGAAGGGTATGAATTATCAATAATTAAAATACAAATTGACGATTTTTTTCAATTTAAACGAGAAATCGGAAAGAAAATTTCGATGGGTCCAGTGACCATGGTAATCGACAATCATTCATCACATAAATAACATTTTTCCTGTTTTCTCTGCATCAACGTTAAAATCGATTACAAGTTATAACTTATGACTCTTAACAATATTGTGATAACATGCATATCATGTGAATTGAATTTACAAACAACCTGGAGATGTTTTTAAACCATATTTTGCAAGATGTATAACTTCTATATGTACATCAAAAATTTATAAAATTTTATTGATTATATTGGAAATCCATTTTAGTTGAACAAACAAATGACAGAACGTATGTAATGGAAAGTTATTTAAATTTTGCCTACATAAAGGCTTCTTCTGTATATAACAAAGAAAAAAAATATATCAACGCGAATTTTGATATTTGTAGGAAAAAGTCAGTTTCTATACAAATTGTCAATATTAAGAGGTTTGGACGGAGTTCAGCCTTTTTGGTAATCGTTGGATTTCTTTTTTTTTTCATCATGAAAATGGTGAAAACGAACAATTGTAATGTCCGTTTAATACCAGTTGACAGATAGCCAAAAGCATTGAATTTGTCAGTGTATAGTAAACCCAAAACAGATCCTATGCTTCGAGCATTTCGTATGTAGAATGATGAAAAAATGACTTTTTTTCACATTTGTTCTAATTATTTCGGATAAAAATGAAATTCTTTTTTCTATTTTTGATTATTTACTTCTTTTTAACATTTTTCTTTACAATTCTCTCTTTATAATAAATATCTAACTTGAACAGGTGTTAACAATGATTCGGTGGCTAAAATATACTTCCGAACTGTTCAACTATGTCAGTGGTTTGTTTTGCACCAAGTGAAGATGAATGATTCGTATCAATTTATTGTACACACAAGATGGTGCTAATTAACCGATACCTGCTTCTTAGCTAAATCAAATAAATTTTTAAACATTTCGTTGAATTTTCTTTCAAATTGAATCATCTTCTTTGTTAGGCGTAAAATGCTCGAAAATTGTGAAATTGGCACACTAATGTCTCGTTTGAAAATTTATATTTAAAAGAAGTACAAAGCAATAACAAATTTGACTTTGCACTGAACATACTGATTATTCGTTCGATTGAAAATTACTATTTGATGCATAGAAAATTTGCATTTGTGAACGCAAAATGCGAAAATTATTCAATAATTCTTTTTATATTCAGTTGTTTGTTTTTTTGTATTTATCAATTTGTCACGTGGTTCAAAAGCACTTTTCTGGCAATTCTAATTATTTTATTGCTTTTGAAATTGGTTGTCATTCTTCTGTTCGGGATTTGATTGTTTCGAAAATGATAGTTACGATGACAATGCACATTTTATGTAGCCTTGCTATGCGCGAGCTTGCTTAAAAGCGGCTGCTTTTTAAAAGTCGCTGGAACAAGCGAGGATATCAATACAACTCGGTACTGCATTGTTGATCAATGCGTCTCTGTACTCCATTGTTGAGTCGTATTGACAAGTTGAATTTTTCCAGCGACTGTTTAAAAATTAGCCACTTTTTAAACAAATCCACTCAGTGCATTGTATTTTCGTGATGGAAATAACAAGTGAAGGAGCAATTTTATTTTTGTTGTTATTGGAAAATAGCGATTGAAAATTTGTTGAGAAAAAAACCAAACGAAAGTTGTTTAGTTATGCACAATAGAAAAAACGGTCGATAAGAGCAAAAACATTCTTTGCGATAATTTTTAGATGGTTTAATACACCGTTGGAAGCAAGCATAACGGTAAATTCAACTGAATCGTATATCAAGCAAATTTCAATGCATAAAATATACACACATTTTTGAAACCATAAGACCACATACGAACGGATGTGTTGTGATGTGGCGACAGTGCGCTCGTTCGTGTGGGCACGACAAAATTTATGTTATTGGCATATGAACAATCAAAAGCAGTTCTACCTTGCAGTTGATGTAAACCAATTATTTCTATTCGACGTTTGTTTTTTTTTCCCTTTCTATCGCATGCCGTTGGCATTTCTCACTCACTCTCTCTCTCTCTCTCTCACTCATTCTCTCACTCTCTCTTTCTCTCATTCTCTCTTTCCCTCTTCCTCTTTCTCTCTCTCTTTCTCTTTCTCTCTCTCTTTCTCTTTCTCTCTACCTCTAATGTTCTCTTTCTATCTCTCTTTCGCATATTTTGTATTTGATGCATGACATTTTCCTGATTTTCATTGTTCGCAATGTATTGATCATGGGAAATCCTTTTTTTTCCATTCGATTTTGTTCAATGTTTTGGATGTTCCTGACATTTTGCGGTTTTAAAATAGGATTTCCGCAATATTCCCTTGGAATTTCTCACAAAATAAGCATTGATCCGGGCTGTTTCGTCTCTACACCACTTTTTTCTTATACTTGATTTAGATTTCTTCAATTCAGTGCTTCTCTGTTCGTCTCTATGGAAAAGATTTTGAATTACAGAAATTTCAAGTAAGCGAAAAGAATTATATCAAACATGATATCCATTCCGTAATATATTCGTAATTATACCGTATTTCCTCCTCTCTTTTTTATTGTGATAAAAGTTCGTTGGGTTTGAAAAAAACTTACAACGAGCGAAAGAAATAAGAGAGAAAATAGAGAGAGAGAGAGAGAGAGAGAGAGAAAGAGAGAGAGAAAGTGATGATGATAAATAAAGAAAAAATGGCATAAACTTGAAAAATAGTTGGCTCTATTCATTAACTGGCAAATAGTTTTCCATCATTGTAGAAAAAATCGAAAAATCGAATAATCGCATTTGATTCATTGCTTTTTGTTTAGCGAGTGAAAAGAAACGACAAAAAGTTAAGAAAAAAAAAGAAAAAAAAAAAAAAAAAGATGAAAACCAACGAAATTATTCCTATTCAGTCGGCTGAAAAGACAATACGGAAAACTTTGTGGTCTAAGTGAAATTGGCAAAATCTGTAATTGACAGACTCGAAACTTCATCGGCAAAAATGCATCGAGATAATATGGCAAACAGAGACGAAGTCTGAGTTATGTTTATGTTGTGTGTAGAAAAATGTTATCAGCGCGTTCAATGCCAAATTTTAGTATTTTCATTGCAAAAAGCCGCAAAATACTCGAACTTTATGTGACATCTTCTCAGGAGCATCGATGCATCGTATCGTTTCAATTGCAAAATATGCTGTGCACAAGTCTTTTTTATTTGTGTATATGTGATATAACTGGTTTTCACAATCAAACACAAACATATAACACACATGCATACTGAGCGCCAAATCGTTTTGTCTATTTAATTATTTGGCAGAAATCACACGATAACGCTTGAACTGTATATGAACTTTCATATGGATTTTTTTTTTTTTTTTTTTGCTTTCAGACATTCATTTAGGCGGGGGAGGGATAAAAATCAGGCTGAACAGAGAAGGAGAAAAAGAATGAGTTTTATTGATTGATTTAAACAGAATTAAACGCATTGTAAAAATATGTGCACATGCGACAGTCTCGAATTGAACATGTTGATAGAAATCGAGCACGGGTGGGAAATCAAGGGAAGGGATGGGGTGGTCTAGGAGTGAGAGTGAGAGAGTGAGATAGAGAGAGGGAGAGAGTGAGAGAGAGAAGGAGAGAGTGAGAGAGAAAAAGGGAAAGAGAGAAAGAGAAAAAAAGAGTGAGAGAAGAACAAGTGACAGGGGGAATGAAGAGAGGGTCGAAGCGAGAGAGGTCGAGATAGAGTTCATCGAAAGCCAAAGAGGAAACGGGAGAGTGAGAAAAAGTGAGACGGAAAATCGAGATATGAAAACATTGAATGTTTGAGCAAACAGCAGCCAGAGCATATAATAAGGCATATTGGCATCAAATGTGCGCTTCGAAATTATGAAAAACATCAGCTGCGTCACACAAACACATACACACACACACACATACACACCGGACCCGATAGCATCTGTTTTTATTATTTTTATGTGAACAATACGCAATAAGAACCAAATGGCACTTATACGGCAGCTTGACTCACGCGTGCCTGCAAAAAGAACGAAATATTTATACGTACCAAGTAATTTGAATGCTTAAAAAAATAAGAACGATGAAGGAGAGTAAAAAAAAACACGAGCACAATGAAAATTCTATAAGAATTTCAACGGTAATCCGGGAATTCGGAAAGAAGCTATGACGCACATAACTGAATGGAATAAAAGTTAATGGTAAGGTCATAGAAGAGTTTCCTTAGCTGCTTATTGCATTTCTATTTCAGTTCATGTGTCCAGCTTGTTTGCGTCTCATTTCATTTCATTCGACTCGATTGGTTTTTTTTTTTACATTCTTGATGGCAAGTTGCACATTGCCGAAAAACAAAATAAAAAAAAACAAAAAAACATACGAACGGTGTGTGTATGTCTCCTGGCCCAATATATTTTTTATTTTCAACAACACAGCAGCGAATTCATAATTTTTCGAAAAACATACAAATTAGTCAGGGCAACAAACGATACAAATTACTTTTGCATTGCCATCGTTTCAATTTGGCTCCGATACCGGAGAAACCAAAAATAAAATGAAAGTGACAATGAAAAAACCAGGAATAAAATCATAAATAATAGGATCGAAGTGTGTTGTGTTGAAAAACGTGCCGACTGAACGATTACTAGGCACAAATGGCAATGACGATGATGATGACGACGACAATAACTGTGATGGCAATGTCGGCAGATGAAGTGTGCACTTTGACATCGGTTTATTCATATTACAGGTGATGGTAATTAAGCAAAAACAATTCCTTTCGATATCATTTTGGCACCTGTCAAAGAAAAAAAAAGGCATAGATAGAGAAGAGGAGGGACACATACAGAGAAAGAGAGAGAGAGAGAGAGAGAGAGAAAACTACGATGAATGCATGGAATCACGTGCCCAAAACATATGCGTGCACTGTGTGTGCAATCAAAAACGGCAACACACTTGAAATATTCGTGTAAGTATGAAGCATTTTTATAATGAATTTATATCGAAATCGACCATTCTTATAACATCCGAGTATTACACAATTTCCGTTTCTTATTTTCAATTTGCATTCGGCGACCTTGAACGAATCATCGACTTAACTCTTTGATTTATTCTCACTAATCCGATTAATGTAATGATCAAATGGTTAATCGTTTTGGTAATCGCTCATTCTCTGTAGTCAAATAAACTATGTAAATTGGTAGATACTATCTATTAAATAGATAGATTGATAGAAAGAAAGAGACGAAGACGAAGGCGAAGGCAAAAGAAAAGAAAAAAAAAAGAAAGTGAGAGAGAAGAAGAGAGAAGGGAATCTCTGGCTTGCTTTCTCTATCGGGAAAGAGTGAGTGAGTGAGTGAGAGAGAGAGAGAATGCAAGCGAAAGCGAGAAGGAAAGCAAGAGGTAGAGAGAAGAGGAAAGAGAGAGAGAGAGAAAGAGAAAACGGAAAAGAAGAGGATCATCAGTGAAAAGTATTGAACATTTCCGTAAGTTTAGTATTTTGTGTGTGTGAAAAAGTGCAGATGTGAGCCAGGAAAGAGAAATTATAAATGAGGAGAATGTTTAAAAAATAACAACAACAACAACAACAACAACAACACGATGAACATGCAACACACGAAAATCATGAAACAAACCACATTTCGTAAATAATCTAAAATTAGAGCGGTACAGCTGGTTGCACATGCAAATGCAAACCAGGGCTTCGGTCTCGTCTTTTTCGACACAGCTAAACATCAATCGTTTAGCTGTCAGCCGTGTGTTGAAAAGGAATGCAAACGGATAATTCAACCATATACAACACATTTTCGGAATGGAACATATTGTTCGGCACGGATACGCGATTCAAAATCCATCTAAATTGCGCTAAACGTACGTACATACACTCGAACGCATAAGCCAGAACTCGAAAAAGAACAAAAAAACGAATTTCAAAAAAAGAAAAAAAAAAAAAAAAAATAGAACTGCAACAGAGCACAAAGAACATTGCGTTTGCCTCAACAAATGCTGGCATGTTTTCCTGTGAAAAATCATATTGGCACAATTTGTGCGGTACACATCAGTATGATACCATGATTGACAATGATTGCAATGAAAATGCGCTTATTATAATTTCTATCGAACAGAAATCATATATTTCAAAATTCCAACTGATTTGCATCGATTATTGTCACTACAAGAAACAAACTGCGATTACAAGATTAATGTCGAAATGTTCGCAAACAAATCAATTTGATAAATTAAACGATAATATTTTGACAAATTAAATGGAAAAAATCAAATTCGTTCAAATTGAGAATGTTTCCATTTTCCATTCGATTTGTCCTTATTATTTTGTTTAATTTTATTTAATCATTTTTCGATTGACTCTTCATTGACACTACCAGTACACCTAAATTCAATCACACTTTGAAAAATGATGAAAAACGTAAATTATGTTTTTCAAATTAAAAATCATTTTTACAAAAAATTGATTCGACTATTATTAATTGATCAACTAATTGAAATTCAATGCTGTGAATTCCCATAAAGAAGTGGCCTGTTTCATAAGCCTAATTGCAACATTTAAATCTAAACAGCATTTTGAAAAGCGTTGCCAAATATAATTACGAAAACACTTTATAATTAGAATTGTGAATCTCTTCGATCAATAATGTGACAGAGTCCATAAAAATGAATTCACATTTCGAAACAAAAAACAAAAAAAAAAAAACTCAAGAGTTTGTCCAAGGCTTTCATTCATAGTTAAAATGCAAAGGTTTCTTCAATTTTGAAATGTGTTTAACAAAGAAAATTTCCCATAAAATTGTCATTTCATATTTTAGGCCATCCAAAAGTATATTTTAAGTTTTATCGCAATGGAGAATGAAAGAAAAGAAGAGAGAGAGAGAGAGAGAGAGAGAGAGAGAGAGAGAGAGAGAGAGAAAGAGTAAGGAATTGACAAGGGGAAGAGAACAAGTGAGCTCGGAAAATTTCGTCAAGAGATACATATGTGATATGTGAAATGCCTAAAAGGACGTGAAAAAATGGGAATGAAATGAAATGTGACGAGTGCGTTCTGAGTTGAAATAATCAAATAAATCAAATGTTCGGTTGTGTGTTTGATATGGTTGAAAAGTGATACAGTTGTAACATCAAGATGTGTGTTTGGTTGTCGATGTGGTTTATGTTTTATTTTCACCATTCATAAATGAGTGAAAAAGAGAGAGAAAGCGAGGAAGAAAGAGAGAGCGAGTAAGAGAGAGAGAGAGAGAGAGAGAGAGAGAGAGAGAGAGAGAGAGAAAGAGAGAGAGAGAAAGAGAGAGAGAGAAAGAAAGAAAGAGACAGCGAGAGAGCACAAGAGAGAATCTTATTTTGTCGATGCGACTAGTGTATTTATGCTTGTTGGCAAATTGATGTGGTTTTGCTAAAAAGAAGCACATGTTTGCGCCAACCTTGATTGTAGCTAGTTGGAAATTTAACGAAAAAAGTAAAAAAAAAAAACAACAAAATCGTATATTTTATGCTTAGTTTATGAAATGAAATTTCAAAATGTATGCATACAAAGTAAAAGCGTCTGTTTTCATAAATTAAATCGAATGGTTGGTTAGTATTTAAAAAGGTCCTGTCAATAATCGATGCATTTTTGATGTGCATCGAATCAAAAGCAGCGAAAAATTGCAAAATTGACCAGAGTCGCCTGCAGAGACAGAGCTCAAATGTTAAATGTTGAAAAGTAGAATGAAAAAGAGAGAGAGAGAGAGAGAGAGAGAGAGAGCGAGAGAGATATATAGAAAATGATGATTAGATTTGTAAAGAATTGCCATCAATCGATAGGTATTAATCGCATTGTATGTGTGTGAGCTTGAGCGCATATAGAACATATCGATACACAAATTTATGAAAAATGTACGCATGATAAGGTATGCAATACAGCAGTTATACAAATTGTAAATGGAAGGAAATGAAGCCACCGAACGTTGCATTTTGCTGTTACGATAAATTCAAAATCATTAAACATTTAACCATCAAAGGTATGTGTATAAGCGCGATCGCGCGCTCATTCGCATACCAAATTGTAATCATCGTAAATGTGAACCAAGTTGATGTCGTCGTCATCGTTATCGTTGATGTTATTGTTGTTGTTATTCGTGAATTTTTTATAGAATATGTCGAAAACACATGCTGAACTGCACACAAAAATAAAACACACTGCTTCTATCTGCTGTCATGTTTGGCTCGCCATTCTCTGCAACCGTTTTTTTTTTTTTTTTTTTAGTTAGTTGTCATTCATTTCATATGCGACATATTATGGGGATAGGGTGTTCGCCTTTCAACGCCTAAACAACAACGTCACATTGGTTAAATTCGAGGAATTTGTGTGTGTGTGTGTATGCGAATTGTATGGATTTTGTTTATTAATCAAATAGTAGCAAAACAGGAGAGCAAATAAAAAAGTGAAAAAAAAAGCAATCAGGATCAACCATCACCAACACTTTTCAAGACTGTTGAAGCATAATGTGTTCGCGAAACCAAGGGCCAAAGATGCAACATAAGACATGAGGTGGCAGTGAACAGAATATGAAAAAGAGAATCACAAAACAAAAAAAAGGAAGATAATCAAATGATATTTATTTTGTGATTGTTATAAAGACTGCATAATGATTTTGTAAAGAGCGCGCGCGACCAACCAACCAAACTCAAACTCAAACTTAAACGAAAAGAAACAACAATGAACAAAAAAAGCATGGACTAAACGATAAAAACGACGCACTCTAACAAATGCAGAGCACTTGTGTTCTGCTGTAATATACGGCAATACTACATACATATGTACATACCAGATAAAACACAATACGGCTTGCTGTTGCTGCTGCTAGTTTTTCCGTACTGTATGCCTGCAGTCGGTTCGCGCTATGTATCCGAACACCGTTGGTAGCAGCATTTGTGCTGTTAGTATGGTCTGGAACGTTGAATTGAACACATCAACATTTTTTCAATCGTTCGTTATCGCTGTCAACAAATCATTCAACATTTCGGTCACTTCAAACGAATCATTTCATTTGTTCAAATTCGAAATATTTTTTAAATGAATGAATGAAAGAAAACAAAAAAAAAAAAAAAAACCAACGACATTCAATTTTCTGTGAATTTATATTGAATTCAACGAACAAGCTATCAATAATAACAAAAACGACGACGACTACGGCTTAAGAGAAAAAAATAAACCGTCAAACATATAATTACGCAAACTGATTTGTGTAGTGCATTTTTTGTGCAGTTTTACTTAAGAAAATTTTGTAAAGTTTACATTCCGATGATTAATTTTATTATCGTTTTATTGAAACTTTCAACTTGAAAGGGACAAACGGGCAAATAAAAGGAAGTTTTTTTTTTTTTTTTTTTTTGTTAAAATACAAACAAACACAAAATAATTATCCGCAAATGTATCAACTAAATCATATACAAATGTGGCAAGCGTAGCACGTAATTTCATTTTTGTATTTTTATTTTGATTTCTATCATTTGGACAAATTCAATTTGAATCAACCGAATATAAAATCACACAGTGATTATTGTTAGTCATTTTACCGGATTTTATAAATAAATTATTTATAAGTAAGTACAAAATTCATTTATCAATGAAAACTAATTGGTTAAAAAAAGCATTGCGATACGATTTGATCGATAAATTTATTTAAATATAATAAAACTATTTATAACTCATTTTTAAAATCAATCAATATTTCAATGCTTTGCATTTATATTAATAATTATATTGGCGCGGAAACATTCAATGCAAACGATATCAAAGAATGTGTCAAATATTCGACATTCCAACGATCGAATCGATCAAAAATAATATGAATTTGAAGAGTTAGTAACATTCTATGGAATGTGTACTACACTTGTATATCATGTAATTCTGTTTTCGATAAATTTTTATAGAATTTTCCCTCATTTCACAATCAAAACAGATCTCTTTTTTTTCGTTTATGAAAATGTGTGTTTTGTTTTTTTTGCTTGCGCTGAAACTCATTTGCATTGATGTTTTCCATTTAAATAGTAGATGTTGTTACAATTTCTTCAAAAGTTGGCATTATGTCTCGTGATTAGCATGTGCTGAGATAAAAAGCATAAATTGTAAAATAGCATGAATTGCTTAAAATGAGAGAAGCCGAAAAAAAAACCTAGAGGAACAGAGAAAGAGAGGGATTGAGGGGAATTGCAAGCAAGAGAGAGAGAGCGAGAGAGAGAGAGAGAGAGAGAGAGAGAGAGAGAGAGAGAGAGAGAAACAGAGAAAGAGAGAGAGAGAGAGAGGGTGAGAGAGTGAGAGAGTGAGAGAGTGAAAGAGAGAGAGAAACAGAGAAAGAGAGAATGAGAGAGAGAGAGAGAGATAGAGAGAGATAAAGAAATAAGGAGCCAAAGAAAGATAGAGCAATTTACCGTTTCATAAATAGCCTATAATTCCTTGGTTTATTCTAATCACAGTCCCAAAATATGTTCACATAATTCATTCTGGCATTTGTATTTAACACCTGTGATACATCATTTCAAAGTTTTCCTTTCTTTTCTTCAGATACTTTTTTGTTCTTCTTTTCGTTGTTTTTTTTTTTTTTTTTCTTTTTCGTTGTTTTTTCTCTGTTGATTCCTTTCCTGTTTCAAAGGCATCATCGGATGATCAATCTGGCGCAAAAAGAAACGGAAATAATACGACACATTTTCATACGGTTGGTCTGTCGGTCGGTCGGTCGGTGATTGTGTGCTTGGTTTTATTACATGGAAAATTACATTGCATACACGGAAAATATGTGTAAACAAAATGTTGATTTTCTTCTTCGTTTTGGAAAATCGAGTAAACAGCTTGAATAAGTCGAAAGATGGAGAGAAAGAGAGAGAGAGAGAGAGAGAGAGAGAGAGAGAGAGAGAGAGAGAGAGAGAGAGAGTGAGAGAGAGAGTGAGAGAGAGAGTGAGAGAGAGAGAGAGAGAGAGGGAGAGAGAGAGAGTGAGAGAGAAAGAAAAGACCGGTACATGCGTGCAGATGGGCTTTTATTCTATCGTTCATTGTTCATAGAAAACAACACAATGGAAATGAATAACAAAATATCAGACTATTTTTCCGTGGGCACACATTTCGTTTGCCACACATGTTATAAATCTACAAGACTTATCTAAAGCGTAATTTTTTTTTTATCAATAAAAGAGTTGAAATAGCCAAATAAAATGTTTCCATCCACTTTTTATATTGTTTTTTTTTTTTCATTTTCGGTGTTGGTGAACGGAAACCTTCATCATTTATGGCATGGCTCAATTCTTTCGTCGAGGTGATTTATTTTACAATTTTGATGTGGAGACACTTTTCACATATTTTAAAAGATGCAAATCATGATGAGATAACAAAAAACAAAAAGAAAAAAAAAACGGCACAAAATTCCAAAATTCTCGAATGGTTGACGATCAATCGATCTGAATACATAAACAAATTGTAAATTTGATATTGACTCGAATTAAAAGGAATGACAATTTCTGAATTATTCCATAGAAATGTCATTTTCTCTTTTTCCTTGCCTCAGTTTTTCTTTCATTTCACTTGCTCTTTTCATAAGACCAAACCGTAAGCAGCTTACAGTCGGTATTATTTCAAATATAATCAATTTCGTTTCATTTTAAAATATGCTAAAAATAGTGGGATCATATTCATCGTCTGCTTCTAATTGAGAGCAATTTGCAAAACTGATGTGAATGTTTCTGTTTTACGCACATTTTATGTCAATGTATTTGTTTCGCCAATTAAAAAAAAAAAAAAAAAAAAAAAAAAAGGTGAACGCCGTTTTTTGCCACTTTATAAACTTTTGTCACATCGAAATAGTTCAATAAGAATAGATTATTACGATGCAAAGCAAGCGATTATTGTTTTTTTTTTCACAAGGAAACTCACACTGTCAATCGTTTCTATCGAATTAATGATGTAAATGCTCAGCAAACATGAAATTGGAATGGAACTGTTCGTTTGCTCAAAAAACCATTTAAAATTCTTTTTTTTTCCGCCTTTTTTCGTCATCTCTCTATCCCTCTCTCTTTGTTTCTCTCTCTCTCTCTCTCTCTCTCTCTCTCTCTCTCTCTCTCTCTCTCTCTCTCTCTCTTTCCATCATTCTACACCTTTTTTTGTACATTCGTTCAGGTGAAACCGAAGAGCAGCAAAAAGGAAAAAAAAACATGTCGACAAAAATCAACATGGCACATTGAATGATCAATATGAAAATTGGTTAAAATAGCAAATGGCTTGTCGAAGTTAAATGTTGTATGGCAATTCATTGAAATTGGTTGAAATGACTGATGCGCGTACAAGCAAGTCACATTATCTCAAATTGTTTTTTTTCTCGCATATATATATATATATATCGTTGTTTAATTTCAACATTCAGGCACGAGTATGGCATATCGTATGTCGATCAATGCGTCCCAAATTAATTCGTCATTTATTCATTTATTCGATAATACACGAAAACCAGAAAACGTAAACATTCAAAAGAAAGAATAAAAAAAAAAGCAGAACAAAAGCAAATAAATTTCATTAAAATCGTGTGTAAAATGAGTGAAGAGAGAGAGAGAGAGAGAGAAAGAGAGATGAAAAATTGGTGAAGAGAAAAAACAAGAAAATAGAAGAAAAAACACTTGTGCGAAGCAGATATTGAAACAGTTAAAGAGACCCGAATGTGTAATATCCGATACAAGTTTTTCTATGGGTTGTTCGCAATAAATGGTTCATTTGCAAACGCACTGCTGTTCCATTTCAGCAACCGATCTCATGACCCTTTTTTATTTCTCTCATGTGCACATTCGCGAATGACAATTTTCAATTTTTTTTTTTTTTTTTTTCTCTCTCCTTTTTTGTTCAATTAAACAAACAAACAATTTACACAAAAATAGCACGCACAAAAGCCACAGCCAATGTAATAGGATAACACATGCAGATTTGAACAAAACAAAACAAAACAAAAAAAAAAAAAAAACATAAATGAACACCTCATCACCGGTGTTTATCTTGAAATATGTGTTTACATTTCAGTATGCAATATTAGCATAATCTCATCGATGACACTAATCAAACATACGGAAGCCAATTTTTCGAAACGACGGAATTCTCTCGATTTTTTTTTTTTTTTTTATCTTCGTCTTGAGATCACCTTCTTTTTCGTCTTCTTAATTTTAAATTTCAATGATTATCAATGTAACAATCGTTTAATTGAAGATCGGCTCCTTATGTGGCGAACACACATTTTCAACGTTTTATTTTTCGTCTTTTTTTTTTTTTTTGGCTGCAAGGCGAGCAAAAGGAAAAACATTTAAGAAGGAACAGCATGTGGAAGAGCACAAAATGAGACACGATTAACTCAATAAAACAAAGACAAAATGAATAAAAGAAAAACAGAGATACAAACAACATAAAATGGAATAGCGAGAAAAATACCCATACGGAATGGTCAGCTGTATTGAGACAGGTGTATAGTGTAATTCATGAATGCAATAGCAAGTGTGCGACGGCATATGTTTCTCTCAAACGTATGTGTTCATTTTTCTCGCTCATCATCCTTCTCCATTTTTTTTTTTTCAGTCTTCCTGCTTTTTCCACACATTTATACAAGCACATTTTTCCCTCTCTCTCTTTCTCTCTCTCTCTCCCCCTCCCTCCCTCTCTCTCCCTCCATCTCTCTCCCCCTCTCTTTTCCTTGGAATTTGAGTCTGTTCTGTTCATTTGTTCTTGCAATTCATTCGATTACTGCATATTTGCGGTCTGTTTCGGTTGTCTCGTCATCTCGATTGTCTGTTTGACGTGTTATTGTCGTTGCCATTTATCTTCAGCAATCGTATGTCTTTAGAAAGTTTGACGATGACAAGCGCTAATTGGTAAACAGTATTAGAAACCACTGATAAAACAAAAATTCCAATCCACAATTACAAAAATATTATTAAATTTGTTTAATTTTTTTCTTTCTCACTATCTCTCTCGCTCTCGCTGTTGCTCGCTCTCTCTCTCTCTCTCCCTCTCTCTCTTTCTCTTTCTCTTTCTCGTTTTCTTTATCTCTAAATATCATTCCCTTCTGTTTTCAATATATTGTAACGATGAAAGCCGGCAAATCAAATGAGATTTCCGTAAATTTTTAGCATTTGATGAAAGTGAAAAAGATGAATTTAATGTAACATATGTCTTAATTCATGACACACAACATTCGGGTGATTAAAAACAAATTGCGCCGCCTCGGGGCCCACATTTTTCACATCAAATAAACGATTTTCAGCACTCTGCAATACAACACACCATTTTGATCACCATTTTTATTTTGTAATTAAAATTGAACGAAATCAAAAAAGAAAAAAAAAAAAAATGTTAACGCAAAGGAGATGGAAAAAAATAGCACGAAGCCATTTCAAATACAGTGGCACATTTCCATTAATAAGGAAAATGAACGAACATCGGATGAATCGATTAACATTTTCAGACATTTTGACCAACCACAATCAATTATGATAATTTTACATTTTGACGATGATGATGATGATGATGATGACATAAATCAATCGTCAGATGTTGATCAACGAAATCTCTGATTTTTGCAACATTTTACACAAAAAAAAAAACCATTCATACAAATTCAATTTTTCATTATTTTTGTTTGTATTAAAAAAAAAAATTTTAAAAGCAATTGCAATTCAAGTCGATTCGATAATCGACTACAACTTTTTCAATTATTGTAACAAATTTCGTAACAAATATTCAATATGCATGCATTCAAATAATTGAACACAATGTTTTTTGTTTTCATCTTCCGCCAAGTACCAATTTACTTTCGATTAGTTTAATGCAGTTTTTTTCGCAATGTTTTCAATTGATTTTTAAAAAAACACTTCAGTGGGAGAAAGATAAATTGAAACAAAATCTTATTACCAACAAAAACTGTGAAAGGGTAGAGAGAAAAAGAAAGAGAGAGAGAGAGAGAGAGAGAGAGAGAGAGAGTGAGAGAGAGAGAGAGAAAGGGAGAGAGATAGAGAGTGGGAGAAAGAAAAAGAGATGGATGGAAAAAAAATAGAAGAAAAAAAATGGTTGCACGGTGAACAAATGTCATATTCGGTTGAAAATGTAGTTTTGTGTTGAAATTGAATTTTCTTGAAATATTATTTGTGAATGTCATTTGGAGTGCTTGAAAATGCTTCAAGCTAATAGTGATGTTTTAGATGAAATGAGAGGTGAACAATTGAACTTGAATGAAAATTTACTTTCATGTGTTCAAAGTGAATTAGGGAAAACTCAAAAGCGGCGAATCAGACTTGTCTGTTGATGACAACACATAGTGCAAATTCGAGCAGCTGCTTATGACATTTCGAAAGACCTAGCCACTCGAAAATTTCTTTACACATTCACAACACACACACACACTCATACTCGATTTGGAAATATGTACAAAATGTTCCACATACGCATTCCATTGCGGTGATGACAGCAGCAACGGCAACATCAAATGTGGCCAAAATACGAAAATCGCCCTTCGCATTATCATCACCATCACAATGTGACGGTCTTGAATTGGTTTTTTTTTTTTTTATTGAAGTGAACACATTTCTTTATGAGATGCCGAACTGCCAATTTCTTGAGATGCTTTTCAGAGTTTTTTTTTTAATGAAAATTGCATTGTTTTGACAGCGATGCAAGTGAGTATTTACTTGAAATCTTTTGTTCATTAAATTATCGGGATGGCAGTATTGTGCCTCGTTCATTGAAAAGATGACTGTGCAATGATGGGGATTTTACGTTAAGAGAAAAAACCGCAACACGTTGTACATGTTTGCTGCTTAGTTTTTTCCCTAATCTATCTCTTTCACATCAACTTTTTGCTCTCCACTCCTGTTGCTTAGTTCATGTGTTGTTCTCTCTCTCTCTCTCTCTTTCTCTCACTCTCTCTCTCTCTCTCTCTCTCTCTTTCTCTCTCTTTCTCTCTACCTCTCAACATATGAAGAGCAGTTTTTTTCTTCCTGTTCATTTCCATAATGCCGTTGTTGTTGTTGTTGTTGTTACTGCTGATATTGATGCTGCTATTAGTGGTGGTGGTGAAGGTGCTGCTATTGTTGTTGCTTCAGTTCGTGTGAATATTTGTTTGCATTGTTCTTTTTGTGAAATCTTCTCGAGGGCACAAATGTGTCTGCTGTTGCTTGCAGAGAAATGTTCCCACGAGTTTATGATAAGCATGAGTCACGATCGTACGGGCGGCTGAAATGAATGATGTTGACGATAGAAGGTAAAACACGATATATATATATATATATATATATATATAAACGAGTGGGTGGATGAACGGATAGTCAGGGGTTTGATATGCGCGCACATGTTTTACATAAGTGCATGCCATAAAGGTGAAATATCATTGGAACAATCATAAAGAATGAATTAAAACGAGAAAAACAAAATATCGAATTGAATTTTGATGCGTGTGTGGTTGATGCGTGATGGTTTTGATATATTTTCTCTATCTCCCTCTCTCTCTCTCGCTCCCTCTTTTCCTCTCCCGCTCCGTCTTCCTCTCACTCTCTCTCTTTCTCTCTCTCTTTCCTTTTAATTTTTTAAGCAATTCTTGGAGTTTTCGAGTGATATTGCGTATATATCAACCCCTGGATGTTGTTGCTTTTGTTACGTTGAGAGAAAATGATGGGGACGGTAGCAAGTGTATGTTGTGTGTTTGCATTTTTGCCTCTGTGATCTTATACTATAAACATACGCGCGCAACGCACACACACACACACATCTATATATTACGTATTTTTGTACGGCTGCTGATGGCAGTGCCAGCATGTGCACACAAATTGGTTTTGTGTGTGTACAATTCGTATTGCCTGCACATGGCATATTATTTATTAGATTGACTATATTACAACGAGCGCACCAAAATTTTCTGCACACTCACACAGAACATTACTCGACATCGTTTCTTTAAATACACAACAAACGATGGTGAAAAGAAATAAAAACGATGCAAAAAACAACAAAAACAACAATATCAACAACAGAGAGAGAGAGGAGAGAGAGAGAGAGAGAGAGAGAGAGAGAGAGAGAGAGAGAGAGAGATGTTGTAAACATTCTTGGTCGTTCGCCAAAGAATCATTTATGTGGGTGAGAGAATTTTTATTCTTCGCCGAAACAACAGCAACAACATAAACCATTTTTCAATTCCAATTATTTGTGATAGGTTTTTCTTCAATTTGGAAATCGAAACAACCGTCATTATTCTTGGAGTCTATATGGTCGTCAGATGTTAAAAAGAAAAAAAAATGAGAAAAAAGATGGAAAGGACAAGATACAGAGAGAACGTGAAAGAAAGAAAGAGAGAAAGAGAGAGAGAGAGAGAGAGAAGACTCTTTGTAAAATGGTTTAGTTTGGATTTGATTATGTTTGAATGTTGATGAGAGTGGCAAATATTTGTGCACAAGTTCTTATTTGAACGATAATTGAAGGCCGACGACACATTGAATGCATGCTGTTGTTAACAGTGCATTTCTTTACGTCTATCGATGTGAATGCAAATCATGTGGTTTTTATTTTCAATGCAGATTTCGCCCCCGTATCAGCTGTTGTATCATCATTCATATTCTGTGCTATCGTGCGCTGCTGGTATCACATTAGCCTGTGACACTATTTTTACTTCTTCTTCATTTGTGCACGCGATGTTTCTCTCTCTCTTTCTCCTCTCTCTCTCTCTCTCTGTCTCTCTCTCTCTCTCCCTCTCGCTCTCTCTCTCTCGGTCTATGTTTGTGCTGTAGCAGTCGTTATTCAATTTGTTATTAGTATTATTACAGAAAGCACATAAACAATTGGCCATATATATATTCGATTTTTGTGCCTTTTGAACCATTGGCTTAGAACCGCATGCACCATGTACTCGATTATTCTTGCACATACAAGTACACATGGATATATATATATATACATAGTTAATATGGAGTTGTGTATAGTGTGATTGAAATAAGTGTTTTTGATAAAGCCAAGTGCTGCATCGACATTGCCGAGTTTTCAACTCTTGCTTGAACGATATAGAGAGACATCCAAATTGCAGGACCATGATTTAGAATGAAAGAAAACAAATGTGTGTTTGAAAGTATGGTGTCAGAATGGCAAAGAATGAGAGGAAAAAGGCAAAATAACTTTCGATAGAAAGAGAGAAAGAGAGTGAGTGAGAGTGGGGAGAGAGAGAGAAAAGAGGGAGTGTGAAAGAGAAAGTGTGTGCGCCAATGTTGGCGGTTTATACACAAACACTCATTCTAATATATCGAAGTAGAAAACAAACATTTGGCGCCAGATGGGGTATTTTTCAAACACCTGTGACCACTGTGAAATTGCACTCCCAACCCAAAGCACATATAAACGAGCGCACCGAACAAACGACACCACCGATATATAAAATAAAAGCACGAGTGAGATGCAAGAGATTGAGGAAAAAAGAGAGAAAGAGTGCGGGCAAAAGACACACACACACACAGAGAGAGAGAGAGAGAGAGAGAGGAGAGAGAGAGTGAGAGAGAGAGAGTGAGAGAGAGAGAGAGAGAGTGAGTGAGAGAGAAAGAGAGAGAAAGAGAGAAAGCGAAAGAGAAAGAGAGAGAGAGAAAGAGAGTGAGAGAGAGAGAGAGAAAGAGAAAGAGAGATGGAGAGCTAGAAATAAAGAGAGTGTGAGTGAAATAGAGAAAGAGAAGTGAAGAGAGTTTGGATGCGATAGAGAACAGAAAAAAAAACAGAGCAAATCACTAATACGCCAGCATCCTGTGTGAACAATTTTTTAAATACCACATAGACATTTGGCTTCGAAATACCAACTACGGGTGAGCCCCGAGTAGATTGTATCTGAATTAAATGGAAAAAGAGCAGCAGCAGCAGCAGTCGAAAATGAAAAAAGAAAAACAAAAATAAAAAAAAAAAATATTGAAATGTTTAGTGAATTTCGACAGCCGTGAGACTATTTATGTAAAGCCATCAATGGTGAGTTTTGTCGTGTGGCTGCATTTGTACAACACAAATCTTTGATCCAAACAGCACGAACTTGACGAACAAATCGCAAATCTAGCATCGTCATGCCAAATGTCTTTTACCGCTCGACGGCTTGTCTTTTTGGTCCCATTTGCAAAAAGAAACAAAAAAAAAAAATAAAAAAAATAAAAGAAAAAATGAATGAAAAACAAACAACAATTTTTGCGCTTCAAGACACACTCATAGTTATTACACGCTAAGCTATAAAATACATCCAAGTTTTGAAAAATGAACAAATTGTATTTGTTTGACCATTTAAAAAGAAAATGTATGCTTTGCAGAAGGCACACAGATTGTTTGCCATTTTCATCGCATTACTTCGTTACCCTCGACAAATATTCAAATATAAACAAATCTTACGAATTTATTATTCCCTGCAAATAGTTAATTTTGTAACACAATTTTGTTTTTCATTTGAGGCCGAACATCTTTATCTTTTCTCTTTCTACAATTTTTATCAAAAACAAATAATAATTTTACTTCAATTTCAATTGAAATTTAATTTTTCAATCATCAAATCAAATGCGATATTTCAAATCTTGAATTAAAATTTCATATTCGATTTCATTTAAAGGAAATCATTTGAATTGTTATATTTTCATAAATGCAAGCATGTAATTATACTTTGTATCCATTTATCAAACTTATTTTACTAATATCAATTTTAACATCGAAATTAAATTAAATTAATGAAACAATTAATTCACAATCAAATTCAAGTAAATGCTCGATATAAATGGTTCAATCAATTTAAATACGATAAGAAAATATCATTTACATATTGAGTATTCACATCGTTCATCGATGTTTCACATGAACTTTGATTTTTCAACCGAAATCGACATCACAGGTGACACATTCCCATAAAACATTTTGTTAAATCCCCCTCCAAATGGTACTAATCGAATCGAATAATTGAGCTACTTCGTTTAACACGAATACATCAGTACGTGTATTGTGTATTTAATTGTATGCATGAATTACTTTAACAATTATGATGTGACGATTTTATCGTGCATGTGTGGAAAAATATTTGTCCGATGAGGTCAACGTGTATCAACGTTTAAACGTATAAAGTAGATGAATATATGAAAAATGCAATATAATTTCAATCATTTCTATGTTTTATCATGATAGCATATCTCATAGTTTATTTCATCTAATTTGTTCGAAAAAATAAATAAATTTAGATCCAAATTCTAGATTGAATCATCAATCACCTTAGATTGACGATTAAATGCAAAATGTTTCTAATGTAATATTTTCAAGAATTCGACGTTCAGTTTTTTGGCTAAATTCGGTTAAATTTCAACCATTTAATCATTTGGTTTATATATTTTTCAGTCGCATTTCTATTTTTGTGTTTCAAGACACACTCATAATTATTACACGTCAAGTTACACCAAGTTTTTGAAATATGAATAGCATTTGTTTGACCATTAAAAAAAAAAAAAAAAAAAAAAAAAAGAAAAACATTGTTTTTTTTTCGTAATCGAAGGCACAGATTGTTCATTTTTCCATCGCTCACATTTGTCTTCCCCCCAAAAAAAATCCAAAATGCAAACAAATCAAATACTATGATACCGTGCAAGGAGCATATTTCCAAAGGAAATAAACATTTGTGCAAAAGAGTAGTGTGAAATGGTCGCAGCTGCGATTTGCTGCTTGCTTACATTGCAATCCAGATTATTGAAGTGTATGTGTGTGTGTGTGTTTGTGTTTGTGCGCACGTTTGAAGAAATAGCATTCGCTCTCTCCAAGAAGTTTCTAACTTATATCTAATTAACCAGATATTCGGTGATTTTGGCACACTCGTTCATTGTCTACGACTCGCCAAAATTGAATGCGCCGGCAATAGAATCTCTCTTCATTTCTCTTCTTTTCTCTTTCTCTTTCTTTCTGCCTTTCTCCGTCTCTCTCTCCATCTCTCGCCTTTCTTCTCTCTCTCTCTCTCTCTCTCTCTCTCTCTCTTTCACTCTCTCTGTTTCTCAAAACCTCTCTCTGCCTCTCTCTGCCTCTCTCCGCCTCTCTCTGCCTCCTCCTGCCTCTCTCTGTCTCTCAGTATGTGTATTTTTTGAGCAGATCGATGGTTAATGTTGCTGCTTTTCATTCCATTGGCCAGGTGTGTTTAATGAAATTACACTCATTAGATTCTGAATCGAAACAATCAGCTTACTATTGGCAATGGCTTGGAAACACTCATCTAATTAAAGACTAAACAATAAACTCAAACTATACAAAAAAAAAAAAAAAAAAAAAAAAAAAATAACAACAATATATAAATGAAAAACCAAATACAGACGTGAAAAATACCAGGCGTTTGAATAAATGTTTGACTATTTTTTTAAGAAACAATGCGTTGAGGAGCTTGAACTGAAACGAAGTGATGTGATAGTATCGTATTTGCGATCGGTTGTGCTGCCAGACCGATTAGTCAGCATTCTAAAGACTTAAACAATTGGGAATAATTTAAAATCGTTGAGAGATCGAAACGATTTTAACTTCAAAAAAAAAAATCTATTTGAATAAAATGGATTGAAACTACATTGATCATTAAAATAGTTTTTTTTTTTTTTTTTTTTTTTTTTTTAATAAAAAAATGTCGAAAATCATTCGAAATAGTTAAAAATGTTTGACCTTTAACTTCAAACGATTATTTTAAATGATTGATAAAGTGATTTTTAATAACTATAACTGATTTCGAAATGGAATAACTAATGAATGAAATTTTCAATCATATTTCATTCCGAATTAGACAAGTAGTTATTATGAATTAAATGAATGAAAAAAAAAAAAAAAAAAAACAAAAAACAATTCTCTCACACGGAAAGTCAATAATACAATACCATTTGGGCATCATGTAATTGTGATTTAAGAGAATGGCTTAATTTGACTCCATTCAATATAAATATCGCATTCTTGATCTTAATCAATTTGCGTACATTTAGAAGATGATGAAGAAACATAGACGAGAAAAAACGACAAAAAAAAAAAAAAAAAAAACAAAAAATAAACAAACAAACAAATAGATCTTTAAACAAAAATGTTCAACCTACAGCAATATAAACAATGGCAATCACATCAAAAACCAGCATAATTCTCTCTATTTCTTTCTATCATCTCACTCTATCTATCTATCTATCTCTCCCATTCTCTCTCTCTCTCTCAGTCTGTGTCTCTATTTCAAGTAATAGACTTGTTGATTACATATCGTGATCGATTTGAAATGGGGGCTCCGGCTTTAGTTTCATCGCCAAATTGTGTTTATATTTAGATTATTAACTGAAAAGTACGGGTCCCACATGGTGGTGTAATCGTGAAATAACATTGAACATATGAGTTCATGACTCGACATGACGCACATTTTTATTCGACCAACCCACCGACCAAAAAATCATTTTCAATATTATAACATACGCACGAAGAAATAAGAGAAAGAATAAAAAAAAAACCCAAAAATTGATTTATAAAATGTGAATTCCTTTCTCTTGTACCTTAAAATGTACAATTGTTTTCGTTTTGCATTTAAATAGTCACATTTGTTTTTTTATTGCAATAAAAGCAATGTCATCTTACAATATTTGGATCAAGGAATGCAAGAATATTGATCTGATTTTTTTGCTTTGTTTTTTGTTGTTTTTTTTTCCTTTTTTTTTTTTTGTTTCGTCATTGTAAATTAAATGGAAATCAATAACGAAATGTATTTCCTGCTATATTTATCCGATTTACATTTTTTGTTTCTTATTTCTATTAAATGCACACCAACATTGTATTATCAACCTGCATTGGCATGCTGAATTTGTGTGATTTTTTTCCTGTCCTTTTATCGATTTGAATTTTGCAATCCATCAAATCACAACGAATATGCAAATGAAAGAAAAAAAAAAAAAAAACAAACTCACTTTGTTCTGAACATCGATTTTACGGCCGCAACTTTACTACGCAAGCAATGATTTGTTTGAGAATCACAGACGCCGTTATATATCTTCTTTTTATTTCAGATTTTCATCATTCGTCTAATATTCTCCAGATATTCATTTTTCTTTCCATCGAAATGTATCTGTTCAATATTTGCTTCGCATTCCAATGTTTGTTACCACCTTTTTTTTCACTTTTTTCGATGTAATATTTGCTAAATTATTGCCGTTTTAAATTTTTTTTTTTTTTTCATTTACATCAGTGAAATCGTCTAAATAGAAAAAGGAAATGTTTCAGATATTTTGAACTCAAGAGACAAAGAGAGATGAAGAGATTGTGAGCGAGGTGAGAGAGATGGAAAAGAAGTGAGAGAGAGAAAGAGAGAGAGAGAGAGAGAGAGAGAGAGAGAGAGAGAGAGAGAGAGAGAGAGAGAGAGAGAGAGAGAGAGAGAGAGAGAGAGAGAGAGAAAGAGAAAAGGCGAGAAAAGGAGAGAGGAAGAAAGAGAGAGAGAGAGAGAGAGAGAGAGAGAGAGAGAGAGGGAGAGAGAGGGAGAGGGAGAGAGAGAGAGAGAAAGGAAGAGCGAGAAATAGAGCGACCGAGAGGTTGTAATAAAATAAAGAAATGAAAAAAAGAAAATTTTTGTAAATTGAGTGCGCTATGTATTATTATATAATTGTTCAAATTTTCTATTGAAAATTGTGTTGAATTTTGTTGGCGCATATATACATAATTGACAAAAAAAAAAAAAAAAAACATTTGGTGACCAAAGTGATTTAATTTCCAATAAAATATTCAGCATGTGAATCAATTCTCAGAAATAATTCTAACAAACCAAAATGTATGCATTTTATATGAGAGAAATATGACATTTTTAATATGATTTCCATGATAAATGTCAAACACAATGCGTAAACATTTCGATGGGAAAATTGTCCGCGCCAACAGAAAATGAAATGTATTTAAATGTTGTTTAATCCAACTATTGAATCAATAATTGAATGAATAAAAATACATATAGATCAAACACACACACACACACGCGCACACACACACAATCATACTTAAATATTCCTTTTTATACACATTTTTCTTCAATATTACAGATGGCTTTAGACAGCAAAACAATTAAAGAGGAAATACTCGATAAGGATATCTATGAAGCGAATTCAATTCGAGCTAAGGGTGAGTTTGAAATTATTTTCATTTTAAATTGGGACAAAAACGATCGACGAAAGAAATTATTAAATGAACAAAAAAAAAAAAAAAAAAAGAAAGAAAAAAAGTATTTTAAATATGCATGCATGCATTCATTTTCATCATAAACATCAATCAATTAATTTTGTATTAGTAGTCCATTCATTCAAAAACATATACAAAATGAATATGGACGGGAGGAGTTAGAGAAAAAGAAAAAGAAAAGAATGAATCAATTGAATCATTTATATTGATTGGCTATAATTATTCAAATAACTAGAATGCGAATCATTCAATAGTTCGCATAAAATGTATATGAATGAAGAAACCAATGAACATTTTGCTTAATATATTGCAAAAATCAATTATAGACTAATTTATTGAAATGAACATTGCTGACAATCTGACTATACATAATTTATATTTGTGACGGAAATGAACATTTTTTTTCTTTTTAATTAAAAGAAATACGCTTGTAAATTGTCATTTAATTGAAACCGTACAGTTTTTTGCAATATGGAAAACAATTTGATTTTTTTTTTTTAAATTTTAAATACTTTTTGAAAAGAAAATGATATATTTATATGAATAAATATATATTTTGAAAACATTTAATTATATGAACCTCATCAAAAAAGTAAAACTACAATTGTTATGAATGATGATAAGTTTTTTCAATCTTAAGTTCAATTTGAATAGATAGCAATCATACAATGATACACATATATTTAGCTCAAAATCACTTATTTCAATCAAACATCGTTGGAGTTTTTACAATTTATGATTTTGTCACTTGCAGCTATTGTTATTGTTGTTGTTGTTTGCAAACCTTCCCCTTTCTCACTCTCTCATTTTTTGTTTTCCTTCTTCATCGTTCAAATCAAATTGAATTTACACTTTGTGTTCGATTTGATTATGTTTGGAGGTTATATTTCATGATGGTTCAAAACGCTGTATGTTCATCTTCTGATTGAAATGAAAGAAATGAAGAGAAAAAAAAAAAAACGAATAAAAAAGAAAATCAGCGAATAATGAGAGAACTTGAGAACTAGAGAGAGAGAAAGAGCGAGAGAGAAATTGTCAAAAACAGAATAATCTGTGTGTATACACATATATGTACCAGCATTTAATCTTAATCAACGCTGAACGAGAGTTACGCAAGAGAGAGACAAAGAGAGAAAGAGAAAGAAAGAGAGAGAGAGAGAGAGAGAAAGAGAAAGAGAAAGAAAGAGAGGGAGAGAGAGAGAGAGCATATAACACATTCACAAGCACACATATTTCCAACCATCATATATCTCGGCAATGCGATTGCCGGGCACTTATCCCAATTGAAGCGGTATGAATTTGTGCTGATGATGACATGTCATTGTGCGTACTTTGAATACGCGTATAGTTCTTTCAGTTTCGCTTTTTTTTCTTCTTCTTCTTCTTTTTAAATTTTATTTTTCTTGTTGATCGTACGTGTGTGCCTCTAGTGCATCATTCCATTTTTCATTTGGTTATGGTTGTTGATGCTATTGCTGGTACTGATTTTTTTTTTCTGTCTTTTTCTTTTGCTCTTTTCTTTCTCTCTCTCTCTCTCTATTTCACTCTTTCTCTTTTGCTCGACCAGCAGATTAAAAATCATCAGACCTACATCTATTCTAATTTTCGAGACTATAATCAAGCTCAATGCTATACCCACCTAATTGTGCAGCTAATCAAATACTGTAAATGCCCGAAATTATCTCCTCATTCGGCCAAAATGAATGAATTTGGCAACAATAATGAAACGAAAAAAAAAACAACAACAACAAACCTAAACATATTATACAGGTGATTTTGAATTTCACTCGCGCTAAGAGATGTATAATAAAAAACTGAAACAAAAGCAATTCAAACAAGAAAAATTCGAAGCAACAAAGGAACAAAAAAAAAAAAAAAAAAAATCCAATTGACCCAATTATCGGTCGACATTCTTTATGCGGGAGCCTAACACTCTATATCCAATTGCATGTTCAATTCAACAGAACAGAACAGAAAGAAAAAAAAAAGAAATTTTTCTCCAATCAATTTCAAAATGAATGGACGTAGAAAAGGTCAAGTAGAATGTCTCTCATAAATCAAACAAAACGACAATTCGTTTTGGAAAATGATTAAATGTCATATCCGCCTTTCGTTATGAACGAATCAACGATTATCGATGATATTGAAGGTAAACCATTGTAGGTGCATAGAAATGTTTTTTTTTTTTTTTTTTTCATTTTTGGTGATGTTTGTGTGAAAACTCCAAAATAATAATAGCGGTTGATTGTTCAAGTCAATTTCAGTTGCACAGAACACCGTTTCGTTTGCAAGTAATCGAGATAATTTTTTTTCTTTTACTCTGTTCGTGTCACTTTTTGTGCAAGTATGGTGCCGCAAACTTAGTATTTTTTTTGGATCTCGATTCTTTTATTTTTGGCATTTGTTTGTGTTTCACTCTCTCTCTCTCTCAATCGCTCTCTCTCTCTCTCTCTCACTCTCTCTCTCTCTCTCTCTCTCTACCTCCCTCCCTCCCTCCCTCCCTCCCTCTCTCTCTATCTCTAGCACTTTCTCACTTTCCCATATTCAATTTTCATTCAAGGTGGTGCTTTCGGCAAGTTCTTTTGCCAAAACTGTCAAAAACATGTCGTTGATATCAAAGCACGAAAAATTACCCAATTATGATTTCGTATAGTTTGGATTATGTACTTTTGCCTATGATTTTTGATGTACAAAACATAGCACAAAACAGAAAAGAAAAGAAAAGTGAAAAAAAAAATCTAGAATATTCGATGAAATCGTGTTTTTGTGTATGTCTGAAGACAGTTTTGAGTCCTTTATTTTTCAATCAAAGTTTTCCGAATAAACAATTAGATTTCATTCTTTGTGCACTTTTCAACAGTCGAAAAAAGGAAGAGGGTGAAAGACTCTCACTGTGTGTGTGTGTGTGTGAGAGAGAGAGAGAGAAAGAGAGAGTGAGAGAGAGAAAGAGAGAGTGAGAGAGAGAAAGAGAGAGTGAGAGAGAGAAAGAGAGAGAGAAGAGGTGAGAAAGCGACTTCTACAATTCGTAAAAATTTGCTAGCATATTAGATGGAATTTTCATGATGGAAATTCAATCAAATTTCTTTTGTTTGAATGTTCCATATGAGTCGTTGGTGTTTTCTTTCTGTGTGTCTCTTTCTCTCTCTCTCTCTCTCTCTCTCTCTCTCTCTCTCTCTGTGGCGATTGTTGTTTATTATTTTGGCATGCTCAAACATTTTTTTGATATATACATCAAAAACAATCATCCAATCTCGGAAGCAAGGAAATATTTTGAGTGCAAGAGAGTAAAGCAAGTGCAGTCACATAAGAGTGCGCGCGAGCCCATGATATAATATTTGCTTAAATCATATGCTTTTACTGTGTTATGTTTTGTTGTATTGATGATGATTTGATAGGATTTGGTTATGTTTTGGAACTATGCTTGGAAAAACTCAAAGCTATACTGAGACATTCGGCAAGAGAAACGTCAGCATATACAAAAGAAAGAGTCGGTAGCAGAACCCAATTTAGTATTTACGTGTGTTTTTTTTTTTTTTTTTTTTTTTGTATATTTATTTCGCGTTTGAGTGTTTGTGAACGATGAAAACAGTGTTTTCAAAACACAGCATTCAAACGATGGTTGTGTGTTGGAACGGCTGTGTGTTGGTATTTTTGTGGGAAAAGCACATTTTGAACTCTTCCCGGTTTGAAAACTTTGCTCGTGACAGATTTATAATTGGTTACAAACACACACATACATTCAAGCAACGCATACATACGAGACAATTTCCCATTTTGCCATTGCATCTTCAATTGTGTTAAAAGAACACACAATTCATGAGATTGTAAATACAAAAAGAAAAACAACATTTTCTTGATGTATTTTTTTCAATCTCTCTCTCTCTCTCTATCGCTCTCACCCTCCATCTGCTTTGCTTTTGTATTTGGGAGTTTTTGTATATCTTTCATCATTCACAATATTTGATTTGCTTATTTTGGTCAAAACAAAACGTAACAAACACACCGAACTAAGGAACGTATTTAATTTTGAAATGTGCACAAAACCAAAAACTACTTTTAATCCAACAAAAGCGATGGCAACCAACCAACCAACCAATAAACGAAATTGCATCATTCCCCATCATATTTGTGGCGGCTATACAGCGAAATATTGTTTTGACAGGTGATTTTCCCACAGATATATATGCGGTTTCATTTCATTTCATTTCAACTTAGAAAACCACCGAAAAGGGTGACACACTAACGTGTTCGCCAATTCAAATAATAACAACAACAACAACAACAGACGGCATGTTGAATTATGCTCGCAATGTTTGATTGATAGCTTTTCACTTGATTTCAAAAATTGAATCGAAACACTTTGCATCGAATCAAAGGCATACCGCATCACATTCAAATCAATATTTTATGTTAACAATATACTTTCAAAATGATAAAGCAACAATTATTTTCACACAAATACAAACACAACCATTCATGAAATCAAACAGATTATCAAATATTCAATCAATCATAAGTAAATCCTCGCAATGAATCCTATTGAATGATTGAATCCATCGAATTGAATGCATTTTTTTTTTTTTTAGTTGGTAGAGTGCAGAGCACACTGAATGAATACAATGTAAGATTAAAATTATTGAAATTATCTCGTTTTGCATTTAGCGTCAAATACGTGCCATTTAAATTTTTCGTCACCAGAATATATTCAATCTTTGAGCGCATCTTTTTACAGGTTACTTAGATCTTGATGGGCTTCAAATTGATCTGATCAGTGAAAGTTTGAGCTAAATGACATACTCAAATTGATCAATTGAAATTCGTTGGATAATTGGTGATTTTGAGCTTATTAATCATTGTGTTTATTTTGTAAATTGTACTGCCTCGAGTAGAGAATCTTCATACAAAATAGAACTTTTTGAAACAAAAATATGTGTGTATATCACAATGTTGTGGGACTCTTGGAATCTTCCCAAATATTCAAAAGAATGGAAGTTTTAAAATCCAATTGATTTAGATAAGTCGGGACAAGTCAAAGTGACACATCGCTGATTGATTTGATTAATAAAATTAGTTCCATTTGTGATGATCATTATATGTTCAGTCAACGGCACTAATATAATCTCAAAATGTTCATTTATTATTGCTATTTTGTTTTTTATTCTTGCGAATAATAACTTATTGAAGTAAAATTAATTGAATTGTGAATGATTTGGTTGACATATAATGGTCAATTGGATAATGTTTGCAGTTGATGGATAATATGATGCAATACACTGTATACAATCATGGCAATCAATAATGCATGGTTCTCTCTCTCACTCTCTCACTCTCTCTCTCTCTCTCTCTCTCTTTTTCTCTCTCCCTTTCGCTATTTGAAATATTCGATGAAAGAATAAAATTTTAATTTCCTTAAACTGCAACAGAACGAATAAAAATTATGTATTGAAATTCAACAAAAATCAATTTGGTTCGAACCATTATAATATATTAAACATCTGACAAAAACAGGCAATTTGCTGCAGGTGTTCATTTCATTTTAACTGGAATGGAAAAAATGGGGAAAAAATTTGAAAAAAAAAAAAAAAAAAAAAAAATTAAAAGAAAATTCATAATTTATACTTCAATTGCATGCATATGTATTCAATTAAAAACTGAACTGTTTCATTTGAATTTATATTTTTTTTTATCTTTGTTTTTCTTGTTTTATTTTTTAATAATTTCTCTCTCACACACTCGCACACACAACACACACACACACACACATATTTGCATGTACTTCTTTGACGATTGGACAAATTTTAGGTCGAACACCTGATTCACCCGAAAGTGTTCGAGCGGTCGCACCAAGATCACCCATTTCACCAAAGGCACAATACACAAGCTTGGCACTGCAACGAACAGCTAACGGTAGTACATCACCAATTCAAAAAGGTGGATCGACAACACCACCACAAACAACATCGGCTGCATCAAGTACACAACAAGCTGCCACACCAATTTTATTGACTGATACATCCAAAGAATTGTGCAAATTGCGTAAATTCCTTGGCGCACTATACCAATTTGGTCAAGATACCAGCACTGAATGTGGTGACCGTGTTCGTTCATTAGTCGTATCACTAGTCGTAAGTTGATTTCGGTTTTTTTTTCCTTCAAATTTCGCTTACTGTTTCACTTCGAATTTCGGAAGTTGCAAAAACAAAAAACCGTATTTTCTTCATTTCAATGTTTTGATTTTGAATTTATTTTTTTTTTTTTCTTCTTTTTCAATGCAGAGTGGCGGTTTGTCAACTGAGGCATTCAAGCAAGCTTTACAGGAATCGGTTAATTTTCCGCTCAGACCGTACGTGTTACCATTTTTAAAATCACAAATTCCTGTACTCAAAAGAGATTTAGCAAATTTAGCCAAGGCTAGCAATCAAGTGAGTTTTCGTAAAAAAAATGCATTATTTGTTTTTAACATTTCAGTTTTTGGAATTTTTCTAATATCATCAAATTTCAAATGAATCAATTGTAGTTAGTTTATTAAAATCATAATTTTTATTTATTTATTTTTTTTTTTTTTTTTCAATTTTATAGACGATTTTACAGTATATTCGATCAAACGAAGGCAGCGTTTTTGAATTTGTAAATGCATCAACGGATAATTCATCATCAGATATATTTATGCCAAGTGAAGGTGCAAAAAACGGTAACGATCGACATCAATCG
The DNA here is from genome assembly GCA_029041755.1 of Resseliella maxima. Lineage (NCBI taxonomy): Eukaryota > Metazoa > Arthropoda > Insecta > Diptera > Cecidomyiidae > Resseliella > Resseliella maxima. The sequence goes on from JAQOWM010000784.1 coordinate 273,472, forward strand.
TTAAATGGAAACTCAAGACTGCTCTTGAAACGTCGCACATCGGAAGGGTATGTATTAAAATGTAATAACACTTCATTTGATCATCGAAAAATGAATTTTCATTTTTGGAAAAAAAAAAAAAAAAAAGAAACAAATTTAATTATAATATTTAAAATTATATCACTAGAATCTATGACCATCAAAATGGTCCCCAAGAATGGTCAGATTATTTACATCAATCGAAACGTTCGCACATAATGATGAATACATCAACTGGAAATGGACATTTGTTCACCAATTATCCTAGCTTATTCGATTATTCAACAGCACCAGCATCGCATTTAGAACCATTTACAAACAGTTTAGATAAGGTACATTCGTTGAAATTCCATTGAAATTATTCACAATTAAACATTTCCAATCATTGAGAATTTGTTTTAATTTTTTTTTTTTTTTTTTTTTTTTTGTTTACAGAACACAATACGAGAAGATCGTGATATCCGTAATTCGAATAATAACAATATTAATGGTAATACAACAACACCAGTAAATAGTGATACGCATCGAAATAACGGCAGTGTTGGTTCATCGGGCAGTTCGGCAGCTGCATCTGCGATTATACCAAATCGTGGCGAAGAAGAATGGAAAAATATTCATACAATGTTAAATTGTATATCGGCCATGGTTGATAAAACTAAACGTGCCATTACCATTTTACAGCAACGCGGTGTTGAAACATCAAATAATTCACAGCAGGTCAATTTACAGCATACGGATACATCAATAGCCGAAATAAAACGTCAAACAGAGGAAAAAGTTGCGGAATTTCGACGAAATGCCGAAGAGGCAGTTAATCAAGTGAAACGGCAAGCAGTTATGGAAATTCAACGTGCTGTTGCAGCGGCTGAAACGCGAGCAATTGAAGCAATGGCACAAGAACGCATTAAATTGGAAAAAATGTTTGCTGGTCGGTTATTTTTTTAAACATTTACTCGAATAATACGAATCTACGTAAATGAAAATAAAATCGAATTATTTAAACAAAAAAAAAAAAAAAAAAATAAATCAAAAAAATCATTTGCAGATTATCACAAAAGCGCCACCGAAGAGAATTCAGATCGTCTAACACCACCGAGCATTGGAACACAAAATACATGTTGGAATTGCGGTCGAAAAGCCAATGAAACATGCTCCGGATGTAATTTGGCACGATATTGTGGATCATTTTGTCAACATAAGGACTGGGAGCAACATCATCAAGTATGCTTTAAATTTAAAAAAAAAGAAAAAAAAAAGAGACACCTCTTTCAACAAAGCATTTATTAACATTTTGGTATTTTCTATTCTTTGTTAGGTGTGCGGCACAACAGTGCGTCTGGATGCGAATGGTCATAAACTTGCGACAACACGAAATTCAACATTGAAAATTCCATCGACGCGCTCATCATCACCGTTAGCGGCACAATCACAACAATCGCAATCATCAGCAGCATCACAATCGACAGCTCAATCATCAACAAACAGTATTGCAACAGCGGCTGTAAAATGACGCCATAAATTAAAGCGAAAAATTATTATTTAAAACCTAGTCAATCGAAGTAACAGCGTTAAAAAGAATGAAAAAGAAGAAGAAGAAGAAAAAAAAAAAACCAATACAATTCCAGTGTAATAACCCATTAACTCTTTTATTTTCCATTTATAAGATTGCACCAAAATTCACACACTACACACAAAGATAAACTAGCTCATCGATCACGATAGAATTACATCTAGATCATTTTCATTATTAAATCTTTGTCTCCATTGTAGACGTTGTAGTTTGAAAAAAGAAAATGAAAAAAAAAAAACAAAAAAATACATGCAATGCATATATGGCTAAAGCGTACAATTATTAAATCTATAAACTATGTAATGAATATTATCATTGATTAAAAATCATTGCAAACTCACATTGGAACAATACTGTTTTATTCGTATTTTTATACAGGATTTTTTGATTGCGAAGGAGAGGGAAAGAAAGAGATTTGGGAGAAGAGAGAGAGATATATATGGAGGTAACTTGAGAGAATAAGAGAGAGAGAGAGAGAGAGAGAGAGAGAGAGAGAGAGCGAGGGAGAGAGAGAGAGAGCGAGAGAGAGAGAGAGAGAGAGAGAGCGAAAGAGAGAGAGAGAGAGAGAGATAGATAGAGAGAGAGAGTTATCGAGAGAGCGAGTGAGTGACAATGAGAAGGAAAGTATGAAGGAGGCAAGAGAAAGTGATGAAAGGAGAGAGCAAAGCGAAAGAGAAAGAATGAAAGAAAGAAAGAAAAACAAAAACGACATGAAGAGTCCATTTGAAAAAACAGCGTGAAAAAAGAAAACAAAAACAGAGCAAAACCCACAAAATGCTATCAATTAGTCATGGTTTTTTAAATCACTCAAATTTCCGCTGAAATCTGTCTGATACATGCAAAACGTTTACAAAAATATATTGAAAACATGAAAACAAATTCAAAACGAAGTCATTTCGAAAATTTATATACGCGGTGTACGGTAAGACATAGCTGACGCATTCTTTATTCATTTGCTGTGTGAGTCAGACGTTCTTTCATTACAGTGATTTGGTCAATTCAAGAGTTTAGTATCAAAAAGGTAAAATATTGCACCAAATAAGTAAAAAAAAAGTAATTTCTTTGTAATAATTTGTAAATAACATAATATTATTATTGCTGTGATTTTTTTGGCTTTAAAATTAAATCAAATCCTTTCTCACATTTGCATTTTCAACTAAATTCAACTCATACAGATATTTTCGTGTGTGTGAGTTTTTTTTTATTGCGCGAAAAAAATTGGTTGAATTAGTGAACACATTTCCACAAAATATCTATATAATTTCTTATATTCTGCACTTGACAATCTAATAATAGTTTTATGCATCAAAGAAATCAATCCGTTATGTGTTTCAAGTTTTATTTCATAGACTACTTCTATTTCAGTATGTTTATTTGTTTTGCATATTTTCGATATTCTACATTTAATTATTCTTCTTTTTCTTCATGTCATCTTTGGATCAAATTCGTTAGATTAATCAACCGATCGAAAAAAAAAAAAAAAAAAAAATCACAAAATTGTAGAATGTAGCTTTTTTCTCTTAAAATTATCTTAAGTAAGTAAACCCGCTCCATATCCAAAAAAGTCAATGTAAGATTCAACAAAAAAAAAAAAAAAAAAAAAAAAAATGACCATTTATCGTTGTCATATTCAATAACGTGCATTTTTTTTTTAAAACAATTTTGTTTTTCTTCAATAAATACGCTTTATGATTACAGTGACATTGACAGTTTTATAGGAACAACAGCGCCACGGCTTAGTCATATATAGTTCAATCGTTTGATATCATAAAGGTAAAGATTTATTGTTCATTTTTGACGCATGATAATTCATTTTTATTGGAAAAAAAAAAATAAAAGAAACGCTCAAGTGCAATTAAATTTTAATGGGAAATATACTTAATTTAGCAAAACAGAATCCAGCTAATATCGAAATGGCAACCAAATTTATAAAAGATGCCATCGCCAGTGATAAGGTTGTGATTTTTTCAAAAACTCAATGTCCCTACTGCACCATGGCTAAAGAGGTAAATAAATAATTGATATTTTCATTGCAATTTTTTTCCGTAATCTCAATATATCATTATCGCCTGCAGAACAAAAAAAAAAAAAAAAAAATGAACAAATTTGATAATATGATTGTTTGCATCGCATATACTTTGCAGTGCTGTGAGATGAGATGTAGAATTTTTTTTTTTTTCTTTTTGGAATTGTGAAATTAATTGTTTTTCCTATTCATTGACAGCAATTTAAAAAATTGAATCAAGAATTCAAAGCCATTGAATTGGATCAGCGTGATGACTGTTCTGAGATACAAGCAGCCTTAGGACAGATAACCGGTGCATCAACGGTATGATAAATGAAAAAAAAAAGAAATCATTGTGATGAAATTATTGTTTTTAATCATCTCGAAATGTCCATATGTTTCAGGTACCACGGGTCTTTGTCAATGGAGAATTTATTGGTGGCGGTACGGATGTCAAGAAAATGAATGAAAACGGCGATTTGATAAAATTATTAGCATAAATACTGAATGCCATTTAAAATGGAAAACAAAAATAATTTTTAATTTCAACAATTGCCGATCAAAGATTTACAATTAAAAATATTTTCCCCAACAAGGGAAATTAAATAAAATAATTTTTGCCAAAAGAAAACTACTCATGGGTCTGTTTCATTTCAAAGATATTTTTCTTAAAAACAAAAAATGAAAAATATCGTTGATTATCATATTAATAGATGAATGAGTAGTGTGTATTGTGTGTTGAACAACAAAAGTGAATTAACGCAAATCAATCTATACGTATGTATTTAGCAACATACAATTCTCACAATCATTTATATATGCAAAAAGGGATATGCTGAAATCCAGATTGAATCCTGAAAATGAATTTTGAATGACAAGTGAATTTTCTAAGAAAATTTTTCTTCTCATTTTTGATAAATTATCATTTTGGAAATAATTTTCATGAAAACGATTTGCTTGTTTATAATAAACAATAAAATTAACAATTTAATTCATGTTATTTTTGTAATACTAACAGCGCCACTGATTGAATTCTCTATTTTAAGCAAAATCGATGTAATGTGCATGCTTCATTTTGTTAAAAAATAAAATCAAATCAAATCAAATCAGTCTTTTTCATTACAAAGATATTTTTCTCATAAAAATAACATCATCATCATCATCATATGGTATTAATGCGTGAATATAGTATATTAAAATTGAATTGGCCGATTGAACGCACCCATTGGACAATTTGACATTTTGATAAAATGTACTCTGAAACCGCGTGATAGTGTGCAACATTTTAGTTAGTATTATTAGAAAAAAAAGCCGGACAGATTGTATTACACAAAATTAGCGTTCGATTGCGCACATTTTCTAGCAAATACCGACTACTGTTTTTCTTTTTTATTAATCGTGAAACCAATTATTTGAAAACCAAAATGAGCTACATTGTGCGAAATATTATACGATCAAGTGCATTTAAATCACTTGCATTACCAATTCAACAAACCATTGGAATTCGTACACTTGGTGTTCGATCATTGTGGCACATGTCCAAACCAACAATCGTATCAAACAAATGCACCGGATTCGCTGGATGCCAATGCGGATGTGGTAAACGTTTTTCATCAACCAATGGTAAGTGAAAAATAATATGAAAAAGAAAAACAAAAAACTAATTTAAAATGTGTCGTGGTTTTTGTGGTCATCGTCAAAAAAAAAAAAATCTGCAGCCTGAGATTTGACAAACATAACCTCAAAATTGGACATAACTTCTAGAATCGTTCTTCTATTTGATTATATTACTCGATATTACTGTATTGATTGGATTTTATTATTTTCCATTTTTTACTTATTTGATTCTAATTTCTTTTTCGTTTTGGCCAGGTGAAAAAGCTTTGATTGAATTTTTGGAAGAGGAAATCGAATCAGAAAAAGGCTCATTAGCTGGACATTTGCCATCACAATTGGATGGATTCCAAATTAAATTCGATGCTGCCGAAGTTGAACTCACAAAATCATCAGCCAATGAAAAGTACGCTTCTTTAATACGGTTTTTTTTTTTTTTTTTTTTTTTTTCATTTTTGTGGAATTTCATCGGAAATGCTCTTCCAATTCAAAACATCATTTTCTAATTAAAATTTACTCATTTCAATAGAATTGTTATTAAATTCAACGTAAATCACACAGTCGATAATGAAGGTAATGATGAAGAAAGTTTGGAAGTAGACAATCAACAACAAGCCCAACAAGAACCGCCAAAACTTCAAAGCAAACCAAGTTTTGAAGTTGACATCGTGAAAAAAGACGTAACCTTGTCATTGAGCTGCACATTTTTACCAGGTCAAGCACAAGAAGGCGAATACGGTAAGACGCAACTTAATTTAAAGTAAAAAAAAAAAGAAAAGATGGAATTTTATGAGAAAAAAAATTGTTAATTGTTAATTCAGTTTCCAATTTCAAAGATGAAAATTAATTCTAGAAATTTTGAATTGAGGATTTTTTTTTTTTTCCATATAAAACTACAATTTTTTTTTTTCAAACATTACATTAATAACTTTTTTCTACGAAGTAGATTGTGAACGAATAATTTTAGATTTTTGAATTAAAAAAGAAAAAAAAAAGATATTTTGATTCTAGAGTTTCTGCATGGTTTCCATTTTTCTTAAAAAATTTCTCTATTTGTCGAAAAAAAAAAAAAAATTCTTTTCATCTCTGCAAACTGCAAAATATTGTTCATTTTCTCAAATTTATTTTTAATAATAAAATGTTTCTCCTTTTTTTACGTCCCTTTCCATCCAGATGATATTTACGGTATCGAAGAACTAACCATTTTTAAAGGTGAACACAGTGAAAAAGTGTATGCATGTGCCGGTGATATGCTTGATGGTTATTTCTATGATTTGCTTATGAATTTATTGTCGGAAAAAGGTGTCACCGAGGAATTTGTTAACAAAATGAGCGAATTGGCCACACAATACGAACAATCATTGTTTGTCAATTTATTGCAAGAAACAAAAAAATTTTTTGAAACAAAATGAACGTGTTCCACCATTAAATGGTGAATGATTTTCAGTTAATAGTCATGGATACCATATAAATTTTTTTTTTAAGTTGTTGCATAACAAATCCATGCAAATCAACAGAATGCATTGATTAATTATTTAGTAATAAATTCTATCTTAAAAAAAAAACAATAAAAAATTGAAATAAATCCGCTAAAACGGTAACAAGATTTGTGTTTTTTTTTTTTTTTTTTTATTATAACAAATAATAATTAATGGATTTATTTTGAATTGCTATATAATCTAATCTAATTGGGTTGCACAAATGAATTAAATTTGTATCAGCTTTTTGATGTGGACGCTTTTGATTTATCATCTTTTTTCTCTGGGATTTTGTGCTCTCGTTCTGTGCCTAAATGATTTGTTTCAATTTCTTTCAAGTCAATTTTTTGATCTCGTATCGCCTCCTGTAATCAAAATGACAACAATTGAAAAAAAGCCGGTTAGATGATTACAATGATTGCATTAAATTAAATTATCAATAAAAAAGATTCTTATCAAAGATGGGAAAGATAGAGAAAAGGAGGAAGAGTTGGAATGGGAGTGAGAGAAAGAAAGAGAGAGAGAGAGAAAGAGAGAAAGAGAGAGAGAGAGAGGGAGAGAAAGAAAGAGAAAGAGAGAGAGAGAGAGAGAGAGAGAGAGAGAGAGAGAGAGAAAGAGAGAGAAAGAGAAAGAGAGAGAGAGAGAGAGAGAGAGAGAGAGAAAGAAAGAAAGAAATAGAATGTGATGAATGTCAAACCTTAACACATTGTTGATAGATTCGAAACAATGGTGCACATGCTGAATCATTTGTGTCTCCTTTCAGGAATTTTTCAGCAAACCATGAATTAAAGCATGCATCATAATCACGCTTCAATTCATTACAATTTTCTCCGATGCTATTCATATTATATTCTTATTGATATGCGAAATTATTACGCTTAATTTCGCTGAAAAATTTGTCACTATAAATCAGAAATGGAAAACAAAAACAAAAAATCTAATTGATTAGAATAATAATTATTTATATAAAGAAAGAATGAAAGAAAAAAAGAGAGAATGAAAGAATGAAACAAAAGGCGAGAATAAAACGAAGAAATCAGTAATAAATCCAATTATTTGCATTTATTAATAAACTTGTCGTTAAATTGATTTCCATTTTTCTTGATTTGATTCTAAATTTATATCATTGATAATTATTAAACGTTTGGCGCTTGTGACATACAATTGTTTACTGTGTCATGTGTTTCATATATGTGACACGCGTCGGCTGTTATAATTGCTACAAATTGCACATATTTTCATTATTGCGTTAATTTAATTTTCATGCCGGCTATCGATTAGTATGTGATGATTTCAGTTGAACAAAGTTCGATTGCATTTGGTTTTTTGGCTAATTAAACTCTCCGTTTTGTATGATTATCGCAGTTGATTTATTGTTGATTACAAAAGTACATGTGTATCAAACTGTATTTTTCCTCACATTTCCAAGTTTATGAATTTTTTTTCCTTTTTTTTTTTTTTTTGTGCTTTGATTGTGTTTAGATTAGAAACTCTTGAGTTTAGAATAGCCAAGTTTGTGTGACCATTCTTGTGAGTGAACTACTTTTTGTGTATTAAATACGATCGATTTGCAATTAGTTACGAATAGAATACGAATGCGGTGAAGCGGTGCGATTAAATTACGTTATTCAATCCAATATTATAAGTTTGATTATTTAATAATTTCAATTACACAATATTTTCATCACTCACCGTAAAGTTATAGCAAAAAGGGAAAAAAAATAACAACAAAATAAATCAACACAAAAACGCGTTTTCAATCTCAAAAACCTGAATGAAAAGTCAATTGATGAATATTGTGTTTCACAGTTTTATTGTTGTTTAACAATTCGCAACGGATTTTCAGCTGATTTGAACGTGTTCAATTCTCGAACAATTTTTTTTTTTTTTTTTTTCTCTCAAAGTCAAAAACAGATTTCCGTAAGAATTAAGATTTCAAATGATTTTTACACCGTACTGCTCATATTTTACCATTGGCAAACATGAGGACTTATATCAGTCAAATTGCGCATGTACTGTCAACACAACTACCACATGGTAAGTATATATATATATATATTTCTTGTGTTTTTTTTTCGCACACAGAGACAGGCACAAAAACATACATATTCGTACATACATATGTACACACTGTTGGGAATGCTTGTATCACAAGCCTTATGAATATGACAGAATCAAATGAATATAATGAATAAAATGCATTGAACTGTCATGATTTTGTGTTTGTATTTGAATGACACTTTAGTAAAGGCAACAAATAAATGACGTTTAACACATGTAAACAATATTTCATACAGTTTTGTGTGATTTTTCTTCTCTTTCAATCGTTACTTTCATTGTTCAGTGTGTGATTTTTTCTTTCTTTCTTTTTTTCTAAGCGTATTTTTTATTATTGTGTGAAATCTTATCAATGCTGATATCAAATGTTTAGAATGAAACCGCAAATGGTGTTGAATTGATACAACAGCTTTAGATTTTTATGAATATCTCTGGTTGATTGAATTGCTGATGATGGAATCTATCTATGCATAGATATTTTTAATAAACAAACAAATACGAGACAAACAAGAAGAAGAAGAAGAAGAGAAAAAATTTCAGACGAAGAACAGTTATTGTTTCCATTGACTAATGAATGCATTGGGAGTTCAAACATGCGCATTGTATTGATATTTTATCGAAATAAGGAATAACATTTGTCAGTGTATTTGTTATCTAGTTCGTCTAAAAAAAAAAAAAAAACTAAATGACTTAAAACAAGTGATTTGACTGAAAGGAAAGGTGTGCGTAAAAAACACCTCATCAATTTAACAAACGAATGACACTATAAATTCATTGAAATTATTTTACTTGCAATTTCATTCATTAATTGTACGTCTCAATCACCGGGTAAATACAAAAAGTAACGAAAAGAGAGAGAGAGAGCGAGAGAAAAAAAAAATAATAATAATATTATGACAACAAAATAATAATCAAAACTTTGATCAGCGTTAGTAAACATTCCGCCAATGCACGTTTTAAAATTGAACAGATTTCACGGCGCAACAATTTACTAATTAAATAAATAACGACAAAAATCGTCAAGAAAAAAAAACAAACAAACAAACAAACGGAATACAAAAAACAGAAAGACAAAAAGACCACTGTAATTGTAAGTCACATAATTTCTTGATGGTCATTATTGTTTGACCCTTTCATTCTTTCTTTTCCAAGATTTTTTTTGTTGTTGTTTCGTTGTCACACAAAATCCAAACAAATTATTAACACTTTACTCTTCTTATTTCACTTAAGTCACTTTTTCAATTGCATACAAAACATTAATTAAATATGGTAAATTGATTTTGATAGGCGACAATTACAAACGTTCGGTTCCAATCAGTACGAACAGGATAGCAGACGAAACAGCGATATCACCATGGCCAAGTAAGTCAATTTTTTATTTTTATTTTTATTTTTATTTTTTTTTTTTTGATCTTTTGCCCATCCTATTATTTCTAATTTGCATTTTGTTTATTGTGTCGAGCATTGACTTGATGGGTCATTCGTGTTGTTATTGCAATTTATCTTTTTTTTTTCCATTCAATTTATTTTAATTTTGTTTTTGACGCCCATTCCCGCAGAGAAATGATGATCGTATTTGTCTATGACACGGAATGTTGTCAGAGGGAAGAAGATGATCCAGCTGATGCTGTTTTATATTTTCATCCAACTTGGGTATCTGATACACAAAAATACTCATTATGCGGACAACTCATGGGCACTGTGCATTTTTTACGTGAAACATTTGGCAAGGCCAATGTAGTTTCACTACAAAATGGCAAATTTGTACTCAAAGAATTCGGTCGATTTGTATTGGTAAGTTTCATCAATTAATTTGCTAATTTTATTAACAAAACAAAAAAAAAAAAAAAAAAAAAAAAAGCATTTATTCGGAAGTATTCAATTTTTCATTTTTTTTTTTTTTCAATTTTTTTTCATTTATTTCCTTCAATTATTTTAACAAATTTTTTTCTTTTTTACAATTTTCAGGCTGTTGGAACCGATAGAAATGTGAACCAATCACTGTTAGAACATCGAGCTGAATTGTTAAGCTCATTGGTTCGACTATTTCATTGTGATATACAAACAATTTACGATCAATTTTCGGCATCTGGTCAATACAAAAATATTTCCGAAAAATTGTATCACATCTTCGAAACGTATCTACCTATTTTACAGTACAATGGAAACATTTTCCAAAATATGCCGATATCAAAGTTGCCAAAAGTGCGGAAAAAATTTCTGTTTTTTTTTTTTTTATCATTTTTTATTGAAAATTTAATGTTTTTTTTTGTCCTCAAAAAAGTTCCACGTTTCATGTAAAAAAAATTTTCAAACGGAAAAAAAATTTATTCGAATATTTAATGAACAATGTTTGGATATGAAAAAATGAAATTATTTAAATAATTTAAAAACGATTATTCAATTAGATAATTAAATAATTAAATAATTAAACGATTTTAAAATCATCATTTTTTTTTTTTAATCAGAGCGCAAGCAATATATTTTTGGAAGCGATGCATACTTTGCAGAGTTGTCAACGAACACCTGGAGTTTTGGGAGGCTCAATTTTATATCATAATAAGTAAAAAAAAACCACAATTTTTTGAATCACTTTTAATTGAAAAAAAAAAAAAACATAAATTTTCTCAACAAATTGTAAATTGATTTTAGAATAATTGCAACGCAACTATATTCAAAATTGGTGAAAAATCTCATATTAACTGATCCACATCGAATAAAATGTACAGCTGAATCGATACCAGTAAAATTTCATGTACCAGTTGGTTGTCAATTAATAACAATTTACATTTCACAAAGTGAATATGATGAATTATTACAAAATTCTGAACGAATACAGGCAATGTGTACAAATCAAGAGAATTTAAATGGTGTGAATGCATATCCACCGATACAATTTAAGAAAAAAATCATGAAACGCGATAAATCAATTGTATTTACAAACATTCCTGAAGAGCATTCAGATGTAGCATCAACGCCACCAAATGAAAATCCCGGTAAATCGAATTTGGACAAATGTGAAATGAAAAACAATGAAATGTCAACAAAATGTACACCAGCACCAGCATCAGCATCAGCACCACAACCACCACAGCCCGCAGCCGCACGTCCAAATCATTTACCATTGCGTTTTAAAAATATTACGTCAAAAGATATTCCAGAGAGTGGTTTTAGCAGTTCAATTACATTTGATGAGCATGATAGTTTTCCACAATTTATTGGACGCACAAGTGTGTGTTCAACACCAATGACTGAAAATAAAGTATTACATGGGAATATTTTACCAATTTGTGGAAATCCATTTAATGAAAAAAATACCATTCCAATGAATAATAGCTCAAAATTGATAATTGCTAATGAACCACAATCGATACAAATGAAACAATTAACACCACCAAATGAAAATGAAATGAAAATGAATCAAGAGCAAATGGAGCAAAAATTCTTTGATGTTTCAAATCGTTTTTTAAATAATACCGCACCAAAACCATTTGGTAATCAAATGCGTCGTAATTCATTGATTGATATTACAGAAGCATTTCGAAAATTCTCAAAACATTTATCATTACATCCGATTAGTACGGGTTTTACAAATTTCATGCATGAATGTGATTATATTGCCGATGGTAAAATTTATTCGAATGGAAAATTAACAAATGATCCATGGATGCAAGATGATATAAGTATTGATTATGATGCTGATGCCATTGATGATATTATACCAAATAATCGATATCGAACAATTACCGATCCAACATATCCAGTATTTAATAGTAATGGAAAACCAATTTCACGTTTTTTATTTGATGAAATTATCAATCAACAAAATCAATATGAGAATAATGCAAAAAATAAACGAACTAATAATTTTAATTCATTTGATGAACAATCACCGCAAAAAATTCGAAATGATTTAAAATCGGCGGATGCTGAATTAAAAGTGGAAAATGCAATAAAATCATTGGAAAAATCACCGATGCCACCAAATAATAATATCAATCGAAAATCATTGTCATTACCATTAAAATCGTTAACAAATAATGGCGATGCAAAAAATAATATTAATAATGTGGCCGCTGAAGTCACAACCACCACCACCACCAATACCAACACCAACACCAACATCACCAATACAAAGAATATTTTCGACAAACCAGAAGAGCGCCGAAAATTAACCGGCATTCAATTGACACCATTGATTACAAAACTATCGATTTTAGCTATGAACGACGATCGCACAAATTCATTTTCCAGCTGGGATACAACGCCTGGCATTGAATTGGCCACACCATTGGACAGTGTAAAAATGTTCCGACGACGATCATCAGTGAAAGCCGATGAAACTGATCAAATTCGAAATGCAATCGATAATAAAACCTTATCCCAATGCTCGGATGATGGTAATTTGAAAAAAGTCGAACTATTTATTTGCGGCCAAAATAATATGACATTGTTGCTGGTGATGAAAGAGAATTTTGGACAAAAACATGAACATATTCAAGCCATGGTTAGTAAAATTTAATCGAAAAATATTTGAAAAAATATTTATTCAATTTTTCTCTTGTTTTCACATAGTTCGATGTGTGCGTGTCAAAACTACCTCGATTGGAATCAAATCTCAACCAAATACTCAATGTGAATATGAATGGCGACAAAACGGATGGTGCTTACAGTTTTTTTTGTGTGGATCAAGAATGGGATACTTTATTTCGTGGTGGTCCATGGTCAAGCACTGATTTAAATTCAATTGAATATGTTCGAAATGATTTACAATTAAATCCCAATTTGCATAGTATTACAGTAAGGTGAGCAAATTTCCACAAAAAGAGACTTTCGAACAAAAACAAACAAGCCGAATTAATTTCAATTTTCCAAATTTTTTTTTTTCTTTTTGTCATTCCAACAGAGGTGACGAATCAGTAATCTATGGCCATCAGAATATTGGCTCGAATGTGTTCTATAAGCAATCGGCACAATCATTGTGTGGCTTACCAGCACCAGCAGATGCAATGGGAACAATATCAAAGCATGCCCGCCGTTCTTTAGAACGTGACCATTCCGTGATTTTATTTTAATTGTCAATAGGATAAAAATGCCGTTTTCGTCCAACTTTAGACACAGAGCCTCCCTCTAATTGATCAGTGTAAAAATCCGCAGGGAGAGAGGAAAACATTTCATATGGTATGCGCATGTGCAGAGGGGAAAAGTGGAAAAAAAATGTTCACATGCGCGATAAAAACAATTCAATTACCCCACCCATTTCATCTATTCAGTTGAACGAAAACGACATTTATTTTTTTTGTTTGTCAATAGCATAGTACGTAAGAAAACAGTCTTACTTCATCGAACACACCATTTCAACTGAAAAAAAATGAATAAACACCCAAACAAAACATAACTCTCAACGATATTGTTTTTTATTCATGCGCGATATAGATAGATAGTAGAGCTGTCCACTGAACCGAACTGTTCATGTTCGTTCGAGTTCGTTCGAATTTTAACCGAACATGAACGAACATGAACAGATCATTTTCAATTCTGAACAACTTGAACCGAACTTGAACGAACGTGAACACACAAAATGTTTCCGAACGTTGTTCAATTAATTCAACTGGTTCATAAATGCGATCTGTTCCTGTTCGTTCAAATTCCACACACTTGAAGCCATCTATACGATTTATAGATTATTTATCCAATGATGTGTCAGTTAGCGAATATGGCTCGAGAGGACGCTGTCAGATTCACGAATTGTATAAATTTCCATTAGAATGCGCCCTATCTATCGATTGCCGTGTCACTAATCCGAAAAAATACTCTGATTTCAACTCATTGTGAGTAAGACTACAATTAATTGTTTAACTTTTGATTCGCTATTCGTCAAATTGTGATTCGTCTGATTTGCAAAGAAGATTCTCGAGAAAACGCTGGCTATCGTCGGCTTATCATAAAAATGGGAATTTATCAAGTTAATCTCGAGAAATACATCTGGTTGCGGTGGGTGATAGCTTCAATAAGAATCAAATGCATTTATTCGTTGAATTTCCTACTAATGCGACTCCATGGTAAAGTCACCGCTATTGCGAACTAAACACATTGCCGCTCACGGGAGCGAGATAGATGGCGTATTAGTCGATTCTTCAATTGTCACTGTCACCCACCGTCTGGTTGTGAATTGATGAGAGAATTAAAGGATATTTCCAATAAATAGTATTTTAAGTTTTCATTGTAATTCGTTTTGGCAAATTCGATTGAAATTAAGCAAAAGGACAAGAGTAATTGAGAAATAAAAATTAAGTGAAGTTAGGAAGTTCAGATCATATGGGCAAAGTTAAGAATCGCATATCGAGCTAAAAAAAAAAGGTCTTCGATTTTGAAACAACATCAAATACCGGTTACACAATACCGGTTACACAATCACGATTACGATTATGACTACACTCTACACTGTGTTTATTTTTCACACAATTTGCTTGATAACAACTCTCGATTCTCGTGCAAAGTACACACTCTATATAACTTCCATTATTGCTGATAATGAAGATTGAATTCGAATTTGTCATTTCTATATATGGATTTCATAATAAACTAATGTAATTGTTTTTGAATTAGAATTATTCCATTTTTTTAGCTCTTCAAAATCGAAGACCTTCTTTTTTTTAGCTCATCAATATTTGTATTTGAAAAATTCGAGGGGGGGTCCTCTCGGAGAATTTCAGGGGGGGGGGGTAAAACCCGAATACACCTCCCCTTGTCCATGTATGGTTCAGATTAGAGTTGCTCATGAACCGAACATGAACCGTTCATGTTCGAGAATAGTTTAACTTTTATGTTCATGTTCGTTCAGGTTCGGTTCGATTAGTTCGAAAGAGAAAAAAGGGTGTTCATGTTCGTTCGAGTTCAAGTTCAGTTTGTTTAAGATGTTCAAGTTCACTTATTCAACTAAAATTCAATGTTCGTTTTACTCATTTGTTGACGAATTTTCTTCATTTTAAAATCATTTTGTGATATTGGAGAGGTTTTTTTTTTCAAGAGATTTTTGCAGAATTTGTAAGAAATCTACACAAAATGATTGAACTCGCATTTTAATTTTTAACTCCATTTAAATAACATGTACAAACTCGTACGAGTTCGAGTTCAACTTTGCATGCAAATAGGCGCGAGAGTCAGTTGTCAGTTGATAGTCTATCATTCGCTCAAAATCAAACTAAATATACCAACAACGAACTCGCAAAAACTCGCAAGAAATTGGACGCACTCGTGAGACATGTTTCCCCCTAGTGTAAAGTTATGGCTTTGCATTCACGAGAGCCTCGGTTCAAATCTCTTGTTGTTGAAAAATTTTTATTTGAAAATAAATCTATGAATCTCTCATTCTCTGGATTGGAGCTGCTCATGAACCGAACATGAACCGTTCATGTTCGAGAATGGTTTCACTTTTATGTTCATGTTCGTTCGGTTTCGGTTCGATTTGTTCGAAAGAGAAAAAAGGGTGTTCATGTTCGTTCGAGTTCAACTTCAGTTTGTTCAAGATGTTCAAGTTCGGTTCATGTTCGTTCGAATATTTTATTAACTGAACCAAATTGAACTGTTCAATACAACAATTAAGTAAGCATCAATATTTCGAATAAGTTTTCTTTATATCGAAAATCCTATTATTCAAATACAACCGAACTATTGTTCAGTTGTTTTTCTCAGAAAATGAAGCAGTGTTGAAGTCGCTTCAACAATGAAATTCATTGTCTCTTACGCCATCTCTAGTCGAGTATGGTGTAAATTTAAATTAATATCAAACAAAATTTAGAAAGTGGACTTCTATGCCGTGGGCAAGTATCGACTAATGGACTACGGCATAAATCGTGCGACGTTACATTGGAAGTGATCTCTATCATTTTTACATTGAATGGCACATACACCATTACGGAATGCAAACGACAAAACGTATCTTTTTGCCGTTTCCGTTGATTTAGACAATGTACATTGATAAATCGTATAGATGGCGTCAAGTGTATAGAATTTGAACGAACAGGAACAGATCGCATTTATGAACCAGTTGAATTAATTGAACAACGTTCGGAAACATTTTGTGTGTTCATGTTCGTTCAAGTTCGGTTCAAGTTGTTCAGAATTGAAAATGACCTGTTCATGTTCGTTCATGTTCGGTTAAAATTCGAACGAACATGAACAGTTCGGTTCAGTGGACAGCTCTTATCTGGATACGGTGTGAAATGGATAAAAAGTTGGATTCTTGATATGGTAAAGAATAGTTTTGATCTTTTGTTTTACTAAGCATTCATTTTTAGTTATTTTATGTTTATCTAAAAATTCTTATCTTTTCCCAAAGCCACATACCAGGAAAAATTAAAAATATATCATAAAGCTAACCAGGAAAAATTAAAAATATTATACAATTTTTACGAAATTCTTGCTGTATTCTACCTCTTGAAATCACAGATACAATCAATAAGGTTCGAGATATGATCAGAAATTATCCAGAACCAAACGAACAAAATCACCTCAAATCAGAGAGCAATTGAGCTTATGGCATACATATATATACACAAAATTATCACTAAACCACAATTCTTTTTTCATATTTCTCCGTTTGTTATGCAAAATCCATTATGAAAAAACAAAAAAAAAAATAAAAGAAAACTTAAAACAATTATCAATTCTTTCGGGAATTTGTTTATGTTTTTAGAGGCTATATATCCAATCGATCAGTTCATTTGATAACACAATATACAAATTTATCAGTAAGGGATATGTAAAATAAAA
The DNA here is from genome assembly GCA_029041755.1 of Resseliella maxima. NCBI lineage: Eukaryota > Metazoa > Arthropoda > Insecta > Diptera > Cecidomyiidae > Resseliella > Resseliella maxima. Next base: position 290,990 of record JAQOWM010000784.1, read on the forward strand.
CATAGAAAATGGTGTGCTTTATTAACAAGATAATTAGATTAAATTATGGAATTTATATGTATTTCCACAAATGTATAGGATAACTTTGTCTAAATTCAAAGAACAGAAAAAGAAATAAGAATAGGAGGATGATAGGAAATGAATGTTTCTAAGAATGATTGAATGAAATTCCGATAAGAACAAATCAAAACGATGTTAAATTTTAAATATAAGTTGAAGTTTTGTCCACCAGCACCTCAAGAGCAAACTGGTCCCAACTGGTCCAAAAATGGTTTTCTAACAATCGGGACCAGTTAGAAAAACTTGGGACCACTTGGGATCAGTTGGGACCACTTGGGATCAGTTGGGACCACTTGAGACCACTTGGGACCACTTAGGACCAGTTGGGACCAGTTGGGACCACTTGAGACCACTTGAGACCACTTGGGATCAGTTGGGATCAGTTGGGACCACTTGAGACCACTTGGGATCAGTTGGGACCACTTGAGACCACTTGGGATCAGTTGGGATCAGTTGGGATCAGTTGGGACCACTTAGAACCACTTGACACCACTTGAGACCACTTAGGACCACTTGGGACCAGTTGAGACCACTTGAGACCCAGTTGGGACCACTTGAGACCACTTCACACCACTTGAGACCACTTAGGATCAGTTGGGATCAGTTGGGACCACTTAGAACACGTTGGGACCACTTAGAACACGTTGGGACCAGTTAGGACCAGTTGGGACCACTTGAGACCACTTCACACCACTTGAGACCACTTAGGATCAGTTGGGATCAGTTGGGACCACTTAGAACCAGTTGGGACCACTTAGGACCAGTTGGGACCACTTGGGATCAGTTGGGATCAGTTGGAACCACTTGGGACCACTTGGGACCACTTGAGACCACTTGGGATCAGTTTTTGGACCAGTTTTCCTCCTCAAAATTCTTCTTTTTTTATACTCTATGTACCAATTTTCTTCGAAATCGGACAACATTTGAATTTTTGTGATTTTTGGCGATTTTTGACGATTTTTGACGTTTTTCAAACAAGTGCATCCCGTAGTTTTGATACTGGTGGTGACACAACACACTACGTGCTCAAAACACAAATGTCAACTCGAATTCTGATAGAAGCGTTCAAATATGCGCAGTATACGAGTGTACATAAATGTTCCCCCGGATACCCTTTTTCGACGCGCATTTTCAATTTTCATTTTGATTTTGACAGTGACATTGCAAAGTTTTTATCTGATAATTGAACGCTTTTATTATCGAACTAATATTATCAAAATATCATTCAAATTATTGTGATGTAAATTTTTGATTTTGGTTTCATGGGTCCATTAACATTCGACTCATGAAACTAAAACAAATAAAAACCAATGACAACACAACGCGTCGTGTTATTTGACTCATGAAACCGAAATACATAAAAACCACTAACAATAGGTACGTTGGATTGTTTAATGAGACCAAACAATAATCTCTTCAATATATTGAATAGAAAATATTTTTAACTATAAAACTGTTCCATAATTTTCCAAATTTATTAATATTTCAGCTCAAACACTGCGAACAGTATAAAGCAAACATGACAGATTGATATAACCACAAACATGTTTGGCGCGAAATATTACGGGCACGTAAAAAGCGCGTAGTAAACACTTTGACATTTTGCTGCACTTGTTTGACGTTTTTGCCCCATAACTTCAATAAGTTCCAAACCCCCCCCCCCCCTTTTTTTTCAAAATATGTCTTTTTTGGGATCAGCTATCACTGGGTGAAATATGAGCAACCTCAGATAAGGAATTCGCTAGCTACGCTCCTGGGGAGTAGTCACACTGACCATATCTAATGCGAAATGATTGGTCATATGCTTAGCATGGAACCACTTCCACTCACAGTGTAATTTTAAAAAATAAACACAATTCAAATCATTAAAATGCAAATGAAATTTGTATTCCTCTAGCATAAGCAATTAAATGTAAAAATATCTCAAAAGTTTGATAACTAATAATTTATTATAAAAAAAGAGAAAATCGTATTGAAATTGAAGTTTTAATGTTTATTTCCGGGGTCATCACAGGTCAAATCATCCATTTTCACTGAAAAAAAGAACAAAAAACCAAGATTGTCGTAAAAAAAAAAAATAAAGAAATAAAATAATGAAACAAACTGGCATGTATTCAGCAAAAGAGAATATTTTTCAACGTTTATTTAGATAATTTTGAAATATTTTGTTAATAATCTTCAGTAATTAAAAATAAGTGTATTTTTGGTTTTGTTTTTCCGTTCGATTTTTGCAAAAAAAAAAAAAAAAAAAAAGAATATGTGCATAACAAATTTTGATTATTAACCATGTATGTTGTTGGTAAATTTTTTTTTCTCATCATCATCTTCTTCTTCTTCTTCATCTTTAAATTGATTTATCATGTATTTTGGTAAAATTATATATAATTGTTCCTGTTATATTTCCGAACAAAAATCAAAAAAAAAAAAAAAAAAAAAATTCAAATCGTTTTACATTTAATTTTCAACTAAATTCTAAAATCAAACATACACACATAATTTCGTGTATTTTGTGTGAGAAAAAAAAAATTATGATTGGAATAGCGAAAATTCCCAGCAAATAGCTATATAATTCTTATGTCCTGCACAGCACTTAACAACCTAATAGATTTGTGGATCAACGAAAACAATCCGATAACAAATGATGGGTTTCATGTGTGTATACGTGTACGTGTGTGTGTGTGTGAGTGTTTTTGTGAATTTGCACTAATAATTAGTGACTAATTTGATTTGCATATTTTCTTCACCTTCCCACTTGTTCACTTTCATTTTCATCAATTCCGTTCGATGCAAATATTATTTAATTAGCTGATCAACTACTGACTAAATCGTGGGTATGATGATGGGATGGGCGTGTATGTTTCCATGTTTGTTTACAAGTAAACAAACGAAAATGAAAAATGTTTTTCTTCTTCAAACGAAAAAAAGAAAAATAAAAAAAAAGAAAAAAAAAAACCATTTAATGCTACATTATGGAGCAACAGACTTCTGGCGTTGGCCGAAAGCACTTTTCATCGATGCCTGTTTTTGGTGTGTCCGTTGTTTGTTGATTGAAGCCATTTTTGTTGTGGCTCAATTTTGCATTCGTTTTACCATTAGCTGCATCATATTCATTTATATTATTGCATAAAAGCTCATTTTTATTTGATAATAAATTTGCATAATTTATGCTTGAGCCATAAACACTGTTATAAATTGGTGGCGGTGTAGGTGATTGCGGTGTAATAAGCGTCGGTGATTCCCAAAAATTCATAATATCCTCTTCATCTTCATCATCATCATCATCATCATTTATATGAAATTTTTCACTTGCAATGCTTGCGGTATCTTCCGTTAAATCAATACTGCTGTTACTGTGACTGGTTTGACTATCTTGTTTTTTATATTTGATAGCGGTTGAAAAGAATCGATAATCGGGCACACGAAATATTGGCTCTGGTGTTTTTTCTTTTTGTGCCTGATTTAGCCACATTGATACGGCTGTTGTTATTGGAAATGTTTGTTGGAGTTTCTTTTGTTGTTGTAACATTTGTGTATCAACAATACGCAACCATGGCCGGCCACCATTGCTTGAATTTGATTTAATTGATTGATTGCATGATGTGGCTTCAGTTTCAATTGAATTTGCTTCCGTTTCCAATGAAATTGATTCGATGACTTGTTCCAATTGTGTTATTGGTTCGAGTATTCCATTGTCTTTTTGTTCATTTATTTTATCATCTGAAACTGAATGAATTTTTATTTGTACCATTGGTTCAGACAATTTACACATTAATTCATCAATATTTGTTTCATTTGGTTGTTGAGAATATGTATGATTTTGAATTGTGACATCTTGATCATTACTCATTGATTCGCTGCTGCTTGATTCAATGCAAATTGATTGAAGTGTTTCATCAATTACTTTATCAATTGACATATTTACCTCGACTGATGATACATTATTTACTGTATTTATCATTGTCACCTCTTCATTTTTAACTGTTTTTTCAGAATTTTGCTGAACATCATTGGCGCATTTTTGATTTTCAGCTTGAGTTTGAGTTTGCATTTGAGTTTGAGGTGAGATTTTTCCATCATTTTCGATTTTGGACTCAATTTCAATTTCATTTTTTGCATGAATCTCAACAATTTTCTCACATTCATTGTGTTGTTCAGGCATATGCTTCTCATTAGTATGCATTTCAATTTCAAGTATTTTTTGGTGTGAATCAGACTTTGGATTTTGAATTTCAGTTAAAATTTCAATTTCATTGTTAAATATTTGTACGTATTGGCTATTCAAAATGTCGCTTCTTTCATTTGATTCATTTTCCAAATGAATTTCAATTTGATTTAAAAGATTTTCATCGTCAATTGTATCATTTTTTTCAATGGAGATCGATTTTTCTAATTTAATTTTTTGTAATTCTTCATCGATTTGAATTACAATTTCTTCTTCTCCATTTTTACATTTTATTTCATTGATTTTATTAATATTTTCATTTAATTGTTCATCATTTCCATTAAATTCAATTCCATAGTCATTTTCATTATTTGTTTTATTGATCGGATCCATGTCAAGATTCTTGTATGTGTCTTCAATATTTTCTACATATAATTGATCGCTTGACGATAGGTCTGTAGAATTAACGATTTGTTCGCATTTATCGTTCCTATCGCCAAAAAAATGCTCTAAAAAATGATTCGATGAATAAACATTTTGATGTGGTTTTGCATTGATTGCAAATCGTTCCATGCTATTTTCCCATATTTGTTGGTCAGTTTCATTAAATTTTTTCTGTGCATTTTCATTTTCTGTTAATTCTTCAATCATATCGATGACATGTTCATTTTGCAATGATTCATTACCATCAATTGATTTATTTAATTGTTGTAAAATTTTTATCACCATTTCCTCATCTTGTTTTAATTGTTGATTTTCAATTGATGTACAATTTTGTTGATAAATATCAAATTGATTGATTAAATTTCGAACGGTTTTACCAGTTGATAAACGCAATGAATTGCCCAATATACCATTTGCTGATCGTTGTTGTGTGTCCATTTGTAAATTGCATGGTGTAGCAAATACATTTGGATCAAAAATAAAATGTTCAAGCATTTGATTATCATCATCTGAATTCAATTGTACATCAATATTTATTTCATCAATTTCCAATGGATCATTTTCAGCATGTTCCGATGGAATTTCATTACGGATTGATTTTGCTTCAGTTTTTGGTGAATCGAATTTCGGTTCAATGATATCAAATGTGTTACGACGTGCTTGTTTTTGTTCTTTGTTTGCTTTGTCTTTTGTTGGCTTCTTTTTGGTTTTATTTGAAATTTTCTTCTTTTTCGGTGCAGCAGCAGCAGTATTTTCAATGGTTTCTTGTGATTTTTCCGCCGTATTTGCTAATGAATCCATAATATCTAATGCTAAATCGGAATCTTTTTTGATATCCAGCTGTAATTCTTCGGCAATTTTAATGGCTCTTTCGACTTTTGTTTCATTTTCAAATGCAATTTCACCAATTTCGATGCTACAATTTTGTGCGATATGCTTTTTTCCTTTGGCATCAACCGTAAACCATTCAACTGATTCAACATTTGGTTTGGCCGGCCGATTGTCGACGATTGGTTTCTTTTTGTATGAATGATTTTTACGATCGTTATGATTCTTCTGTTTTAATGATACTGCTGCTGCTGGTGATGATGATGATGATGATGATGATGATGATAATGATTTTAATGATTTATTTTTTAATGATGATTTCGGCACTTTTGGACTTTCCAATGACATTTTTTCATTATCATTTGTCACTTTCATTTCTGATGCAGTCTGTTGTTTGATTGGCACCATCATTCGTGCATATGTCATATCAGATTTTTCAGTCATTTTTACAGTATCAATTGATTTAATATTGATGCCTGTCTCTGTTGTTACCATATCATTTTTTTGATGACATTTATTCAATGTTTCATTCATTTCCATTTTGCTTGTGACTTTATCAATGGTTGCATCTTTTGTCTTGGGATATGCATGCCTAATTTTTGCATTTTTATTGCTATTATATAGTTTAATGCACTTACTACTACCGCTATCATTATCATTATCATTTTTATAAATTTTGTTCTTAGAGATATTATTTGTAACTGTCTTATTGATTAAATCAGCCTTTAAATTTGTATGACTATTTTCATTGTTAAAACTACATGCGTCCAAATTAAGTTTATCGCTATTGTTTTTAAGTAAATCACTCATATTGGTTATAGTAACTTCATTTTGTTTAATTGATGCGATAATTGGTTCATGTTTTTCCACATTAACACCATTTAATTTATGCGATTCATCTATTGTGGATTGCATACATTTAGTGTTATTATTTAAGCCATTTGTATGATTTGTGGCCGTCGTTTTTATCGTCATTATATCGTTCTGATTTTCAATTGTTTCGTTTGTAATGATTTCGGTGCCATTGATGGTGGCGGCGGCGATGGTGGTGGTGGTGGTGGTGGTTATGGTGGTTGTATTGTTATCAATATCGGTGGTTGCGATTTCATTTGTATTCACTGACGATATATCCTCAATGCTATCAACATTTTTCGCATCCAATACAGTATGATTTTCATTCAATGGCTTATAATTTTTCGGTAGGAATTCAGGAACGTTAACATTCAATGTGCTTTCGGTGGATGGAATTGGTACAAAATAAATTGAAGATGGTGGTGGCGATGTTGCAATCGGGAGTGGCACAAATATCATTCGCTTATTTTGTGGTATAAATTCGGAAACATTTAAGTTCAATTTGCTATTTTTTAAGATTTTCTGCGAAATGAAGAAGAGAAATAGAGAAAATGATAAATAAAGAGTTTACAGTGTAAGTGTTTGATTTTAAAAATTAAAGTGAATCACTTCAAATAAATTGCACACATTTTCGAAGTGAAAAAAAAGAAAAAAGAAGAAAAAAACAAAATAACACACAACGAATGAGAAAAGAGAGAAAATAAAGAAAAAAAAAAAGCACATGAAACAAAAAGCGAAACTAATGGAAAATTAGGTTATGCATTGTTTTTTTCTCTCGTTTGTTTGTTTTGCCACACTTACATCACATTGTTCTATAGTCGGAGTGGGTGCATTTTCATCACCCAATTTTGGTTCAACGACCTCCACCTCATCGTTCGTATTACTCTGTGCCATTTCGTCAGGTGCTTCCTACAAAAATTACATTTTCAAAATTAAAATCAATTCGTATCAAAACAAATCAAATGATATTACAAAATACAAAGGTTTTCTTATCAACTTACACTCCAGTTGGATGGTATATACATTTTATTTGAAAAATTTGAATAACGATTGTTCCGCTTCGACCGACCAAAATAATTATTTGAATATCGTCGGAATTTACCGTGTCTTGAATCACCCAATCGAGGATCTAACGAAAATCATTCAAATTAGACCAAATAAGTTTTGATTCAAATTAAAAATAAATACTTTTGGTTTTTTTTTTTTTGGAATTTTTGAAACAAATTTCAATTAAAATGTTTTTAACAACGATTTTTGCATTTTTTTTTTTTTCAAAATCAAGTGTTTCAACGAACCTGTCACAAATGGCATCGGTGAAACAAAAATGAATGGCGAATGAAAATATGGCACCGAATAATTGTCTGGAACAACGGCATCTTCTTCCACTTCGGGTAATACGTCGATCACCTCTTGTTCATCGGGAACCGTTTCGACAGTCTTTAATTTTTACAAAGTTTTCGAATAGCAGATGAATTAATTCAAATAAATTTTCACAGAGAAATAATAATGGATGCAAAAAGAAAAAAGAAAAAAGAAAAAAGAAAAATAGAGAATATTCTTACATTTTGACCGTCTTGTGATTCCAATTGATCATTAGTTTCTTGTTCAATTCCGATTTCATTTTCGTTAATAATTTCGTCCGTTGGGTTTTCATTTTCTGATGGTTCTGCACGGGCGATTGGTTTTTCATTTGGTGAAATTGGAGATGGTGGCGGTGTTAATGGGTTTGTTGGTGTGTCTGGATCATTATTAATGCTAAGATTTTCGCTGAGTGAACTGTTCGACATCTGTTCAATGATATATTTTGTTAAAAATTTTCGTTTCTAATTTCTTTTTTTTTTTTTTTTTTTTTTTTTTGATTTTCTTTTGTATTTCTTAAATTTTTGAAAATGAAAAATATTTGTTTGCATTTGAAATACTTACATCTTCGGAATTTATTGAATTAACATGTTCATCATCAGAAGATTTTTCATCGCCAGCACCTGGAGATGCTGGACCTTGAGAGAAAGCTATACACAAAAAACAATTTAATCGTACAAATAACTAGGTTCTTTTTCATTTTTTTTTTTTATCAGTCTCAATGAATGTCAAGTAGTAAAATAAAGAAAAATCTATTCCACAAAAAGGATTTCAGAAGGAATTTTATTTTATTTATTTTTAGAATTTTTATTTTTATAAATATTGAATAAAGATGAATCAAACTCACCATCATATGCATCAATGTCTTTTGTATTTGAACCATTTTCATAAGGCATCATAATAGTTGGACCGTTAAATTGGTCAAAATTATTTTGAATGTAGGCTGTATTAAAAGTTGAAATGAAAATGAATTGAAAATGTGTTGAGACAGGACGAAACATTTTTTGTTCAAAACATTTTCTCTATGAATACATACGATTAACATAAAAATAGCCGTTATTATCGTAGAATCCGGATGAATAAATGAGTGATAAATTGTGATCAAAACTATCATTTGGATATGTGGCTGAATTGCTGTCACTGGATTGATTGCCATTATGATAGGTTGAATTGTCAGGGCTCATTGATTGAATACTGTAATACGATGCAGTTTCTTCATTCGATACAACGCTTACCGATCCTGAATCATTGGACGATGTGGTTGTCGTTGTTGGCCCGACATACTTTTTGTCACGCATTAAATAACCTTTTTTAAATAAAACTTCCGAGCGTGGTGTCGATATTCGAGTATATTCGTCTATTTTTAATGAGTCACACACATCGACCAAACGAACGATAGAACGAACGACCGAACGAACGAACAATGCAGTAAAGTGGAAATGACAAGAAAAAGAAACAAAAAAGAAGATGAAGAAAGTTAGAAAAACCAAATGAAACTCAAATTACTCGAATAAATATAAATCATGTGCAATTTTCGTTCGAAAAAACGAAGGTGCTGTGATTTCGATCTCCTATCAACGCATGCATTATCCACGAAAAAAAAAAAAACAAACAAAATGCATTCAAATAACAACAACAACAACAACACCAAAACGCATTGATGAAAATATGTGATTTGCATTTTGCCAAGTCTGACCGAAATAGCACACAGTCGATTTTCGAACCGAATACAAATCAACAAAAACAACAATTGAACAGACAAGATAACAAAATACAGAGTGTGTAAGAGAATGAAATAAAACCGAAAAGGAGATTAAATAAAGGCAAACATCAATTTAACCAACCTTCATTGAACTTATTTAGCTGCCGACTATGATCTTGATTTGATCGTTGTTGCGCTGAACTGCCACCGTTCGCTTTATCTTGACATTTATAACTGTCATCAGCATTGCGTGCATTTTTCCCAACATCATTTTCGTTAAAATGCTCATCGGTATTATTCATTTCATTGGTTGTCGCTTGATCCGAATTGTGTGCAAATTGTGATTTACGAAAACCTCGACTATAATTACTTAAAATGCCATTTGAATTATAGTTGCCATTTACATTATCCCATTTTTTGTGATGCGAACCCGATGTCTGTTTTGTTGTTCGATTCAATGATCTGCCGAGAAAAAGTGATTTGAAAATGATGAGAAATTTAAAATGAAATCGTAAAAATTTACTAATAATAATTGGTTTCCAATTTCGTTCAAAAAAAAAAAAAAAAAAAAAATGATATTTCATTCAATTTCAAGAATTTACTTCAACAAATTATGAAATTTCAAAGAAATATGTGCTAATCTTTCAAGAAAATATTATCAATCGATTGAATCGCTTACCCAAATTGATTCGATTTCGTTGTGTGATTTTCATGAATGTCATGAAAATCACTTTTATTACCATTCTCATGATAATGTGAAGGCGCTTTTCGTAAACCATTTGATCGCAATGGATATTTATCTGCAAATGGTGTTCGCTTGTAATATGTTCGATGGCCATTTTCTGTGTAACCATTATTGACATTGCCATTTGTATTATTGATGTTATCATCACCATATCGTTGAGACCGCCAACTTAATTTTCCATTGGTGATTGACGATCGACTGGATACAGTGTGACTATTATCCAGGCCTAAATCAATAAAATAGTTGAGATAAGAATATTTTCGTCTTCTTTTCATTTTTTTTTTTCTTTTTTTTTTTTTTCTTTTTTTCAAATTCAAATAAACAACGATCTCAACATATGATCATATTTTGTATAATATACACAGGCACCACAGATTATATTATACTTTATCATACCGATTTCAACGTACTTTTGACAAAAAATATCATCTTTTACAAACATTCAACATGCAGTTTATCAACTTGAATACTATATGTTTCAATTCAAATAGAGCAATTCGTTAAATAATCTTCCATCAAAAATGATCGCACACTCAATGAAAATGTTTACTCATTTCATTTATTTTTCTTTTAAAATAATGCTGTGCTGTTGTTTATTAATGGAATTGCTTTCGATATTGTTCTCTACGTTTAGCGCACATGGTATGAAATTTCGTTAAAAGTAAAATTAAATCACACATACGGGCATACAGACAAACAGACACAATTGATAAGATGCATTCGGAGCGACAGTTTTGACATGGAAACTCTTCTCATTTTAATGTCTATTTGTGGCATTTTTCTATCTATTCGGAGCGAATATTGCTCTTGTTCTTTTATATCTTCTCCAACCCCCCCCTCTCTCTCCCTCTTTCTCTCTTTCTCTCTTTCCCTTTCCCCTTTTCCCTCCCCCCCCCCCCCCCCCCCCCCCCCCCCCCCCCCCCCCTCCCCCCCCCCCCCCCCCCCCCCCCCCCCCCCTCTCTCGCTCTCTCCCTTCTCTCTCTCTCTCTCGCTCTCTCTCTCTCTCTTTCTCTTTCTCCCCTCTCTCTCTCTTTCTCTCACTCTATCTCTCTCTCTCCTTCTCTCTCTTTCGCTATGATGCCTTTTTTCTCGTTATAGATTCGTGCTCGGTATACAAATAGTGAAATAAAACACCTAAAAAGACCATTTTTAAATGATGCATACACCACAAAATACACAAAATACTTTAATGTCAACGCAAAACCAACATACTATTACAACTAATTGTACACGAAATTTTATGACTTGGTTTATAGCATGGAGCCATTTACTACTTAAATTGTTTGGATTCTAATGTAATTACATATGTTTGTTTGATCTGATTATATGTTTGACGTTTCAAAGAAGAAAAAAAATGATCTCTAAATTTAAACTGACATTGTTGGCTTTAATTTGAAAATCTCAAATCAAATAAAATGTTTGCAAATATCAATTTGCTAACAATAAGAATTGAAAAATTTCGACTAAAATTAATAAAAAAAATGATGAAAAAAAAAGAAAAAATAATGAAAATCAAAAATAGAAGAAAAAATAAAACATATTTCTTATCCAATCGTTGATATCAATCGAGCGTGTGCTTAAACCATATCTGGTTGAAGAAGAAATGGTTGCTGAATGTGTTTAATCAAATTAAGGACGTTATCATTATCGCTATCGGTGCTATATAATTTGGGAGAAAAAAAAAAAAAAAAAAAATGACTTGACAAAATTGCCACAGAGACACAGAGTTTAGAAAATGAATTTAAAAATGTTTGCATATAATTATCTATGAGTCGCATCTATCAAATCGTTCTATTTTATGAATGAAAAAGAGAAACAGTGACGCTGACACGTTTATTTCCGTTGAAATGTCATGGACTTGGGTGTTGTTATTTTTCGTTCTTTTTTTTTGTATTTGCATAGAAATGTGTATTCACTTGACGCCACAATATGAATAATTTTGAGAGTACATAATCGTCATAAAAAGAGAGAAAATTGTTAATTTTTTTTTTTTTTTTTGTTTTTTCTTCATTCTCTCTCGTCCGCCATGCATACGATAGAATTTCAAAATTGGATGGCGTAAAGTATAAATGGCGGCGAGTGATATGGTTGAACGGTTGCCTCTTGATGCTGCAAACAAACAAAAATGAAGGAACTGAATGTTTGATTTGAAAAAAATGAAAATTTCCGTCACATTGTCGTTATTTTTTTTTTTTCTTCGAAAGTTAATCGCAGGCAATGAAATTTGGCTATTTATTTGGTGAGAAAAGATATAAAGAATGAATTTAAAGAATAAAAAAAAGTCAACAAATGCCGGTAATATCACTTCTATGCTAGGTTTCATTCATTCGCTCTCTCTCTCTCTCTCTCTCTCTCTCTCTCTCTCAATCCCTTTGCTTATCATTTGAACCATATTTCACATTCATTCGACCGAATATAACTGGTTATGATGAATTTTACAACAATCGTAGAAAATTACAAATCCAATGTATGTGTTCACTTACCGTCATTCTGTGATGCGGTGAGTCCGTTGGTGTCAGCATCACTGCCATTGGTATAGCCATTTTCAAATGAAAATGTACGCCACACAGTCTTTTTCTTCGTTCCTTTTCCCATGTGGTGATGTACGTATGAGTGAGAAAAATGATGTGTCTGTGTGTGCTGATGCTAATTGAAACTGTCTGTTTGTGTTGTTGATTTGTTTTTCTTTTTTCTTTTTTTTAATGGTTTTATCTGCTTTTCTATGTCGTGCGTGTTATTTTCTTAATAAATTCTTTGACAATTTCATTTATAATGAATTTTTTTTCTTTTTATCACAATGTTAGCAACGTATGAAAAATGATTTTCAAATAAATGAGATGAGCACACTTTTCTTATCACGTAATCGCACAATGAACAAGAAAGCAACTCGTTTTAGTTTTCGGCGCTTGAAAATAATTTTGGCTCTTTTTCTTTCAATTTTCTTAATCACTTTGAAGCAGTTTAAAATTGTTGCAGTTGCTGTTTCAATTTTTTGTTTTCTCTTCTTTCTATTTATGCGGCTATCCAATTGCAAACTATATAAATTGTCATATTCATCGAAGAGGTAGCGGTAGCATTGTAATTGCGTTTATTTATTTTTTTCTGTACAATTTAAAAAAAAAAAAAATAATAACAACAACAACAACAACAACAACAATAACAGATAATATCACTCGCAAACTAGTTTTCTCATTAGCACTGGAAGTTCAAATGTTACAAATCGGTTTTTGTTGGGTGTATCTAACTGAAAATTGTGCAGCATTAAAATGGAAATCGTTCACCTGTAATAGAAAGAGAGAAAGAGAGAGAGAGAGAAAGAGAGAAAGAGAAAAAAAAAAATAATACATAATCAGTTGAAAGAGGAAAAACATTTCAAAAATATCGATTTAAGAGAAATGCCAATATTGTGTTCACTGTTGTTTTTTTTTTTTTTTTTTTTTTTTTTGCTTCAACAAATTGATTAATGATGAAAAATGACAAAGTCAGTGTTTTATTAAGCGCCGGCAAATATCATTTTGTATCAATTTTTATTTTTTACTTCTGTTTTTCAATAAAATTGCCTCATTTTTTGTTTGCCTTGCCACATATTTTTATTTTTACGACTACTGTCATTGCTTTGCTATAAATTATTTCATCACAATTGAGCATATTGCGTGTGCACACATAAATCGTCCTTCGTTGATAAACTATAATCCGTTTCGACTCACCGTCGATACAATAATACCACCGAATAATCATCAAATTGCTACCATGCCACAAATTCTCTTGACTTTCACACTATCATACCGATTAATAACTTTCACATATAATCGCGAACGATAGAGAAAGGGGGAGCGAAAAAAAATCATTTGTATTTCGG
>JAQOWM010000784.1:310000-330314 GCA_029041755.1 Resseliella maxima
TTATCGTTCGGTGCAATGTTTTTTTTGCTGTTCTCTTTGCACGGCCAATTTATCGGCGTTGATAGTGATATAAGAGAGAAAATGAGCATGGCGTTTTCCGAGGTGTATCGCGTTCGGCTGAACATTGAAAAGTGTCCGTGTAGGTTACATAACAAATACATTTCACTTCAAATGTAACATAAAGCACTCAATACAATCCTTATTGTTCTCTGTTTTTACTCAAACTCAAACTCAAACTCAAACACATACAACACACACACACACACACACACACACACACACACACACACACACACACACACACACACACCTAGAGAGTATATAACTGTGTGTTTGTTATGCATTCGTCCGCTTGTTTTCGTCCTTTCGCTATGATAAATTCCTTATCTTTGCTTCTTTGGTTCTTTGGTTTCGATGGTTGAATACAACTATTTTTGGAATTTTTTATGCGCTTTTTATTCTCACTTGATCAACCAAAATGCGATTCAACCAAAAATAGAAGGAACAAATTTGCAAAAATAAACATACGAACTACTTGATAAATGATATCAGTAGTGAATTTTACTTTGAATTTGTTCTGCGCTTGAGCGCAAATTTATTTGCATGAATTTTCCATACAATTTTCCCGCAACCGATTTCTTATCGAATTTAATAGTATTTATGTTTTGTTTTGTGCATTGTGTGAATCATAATAATCGGCAAAATTTCATAAAATAGGCAATTTACATGTTACGATTGTACATACATTTTCAACAAATTGATTACATAAACTAACCGTTTAAAGTAGATTAAAATAAGTCTCACAACTATTCCTATCTCACTTTCTTTAACACCAATTAAAAACAAATCATTTCGAGAAAAAAAAACTATTTCGAAAGAAAGAAGAAAAAAAAAGGAATGTTGAAATTTTCACCAATTCAACTCACTGAATCTTATCAGCAAAAAACTAACAAAAAAAGAAAAAAAAAAATACCTTTTCCGTGAACGGTCGATTTTCGATAGATGATATACAATTTCAATTTCAGGGTACGATGATCGATTCCAATGCGTGTCTCTCTTTTTTTTTTTAATTCATTCCGTATTTCGATTATTGTTGGAAATTTTTTTCTGATAACGACCTATGTTTTTGTTTCCTTTTGTGTATCCTTTCTGCACACATAAACAAATGCTTCGTTGTCAAATCGCATAAATGTCGTTACAAATAAAAACAAAACTGCATAAAATAAATTGCTGCGAAGATAAAAATAAAAAAATATAAATCGAGAGAGAAACGAAGAAAAAAGAAAAAAAAGGTTTTCTTTCGCTCTTTCATTCTTTTAGCATTTTTTCTCAATTTCACGGTTTATATCCCGAAGCGCGTGTTATTTTGTCTTTTATGTAATTTTTCGTCTATTTTTTTTTTTTCGTGACTTACTCCTTGCTTGATGCACGGGATTCCGAAACACGTAAAAAAAACAACAACAACAACAACGACAACTTATCGAAAATCGTAATTAATGAATATATAATAAAATCGAGGGACTTTGAAATTCATTGGGCGAGAATACTCAAAGAAAAGTTTAAAAATTGAAAATCAAAAAAATTGAAATTGAACGGTGAAATACACACACATACACACACATAAACATATATAAAAATACACACAATTTCAACTTTCAAGAAAAAAAAAATAAAAAAGAATTAATTTTGATGAGAAAACAATGTTCGGTGTAATTTGATGTACGCGTTACGTTTATTATTTATTTTTCATTTTTTTTTTTTTTTCTAATTTTGCGCTAACCGATTTGTGATTCTCTTCAATGGGTTATTTTCTCTCTATTTCAGCTAATTCTGCCTGTATGGTTATATAATGATTTTTGTATTTGTGCGACCGGCAAGACAACTAAACGAGAACTAAGATGATACGGCAATGAATAGTTTGTGCGTATACAATCAACACACCAGTACCGAAAAGAGAGCGAGAGAAAAAAGAGAAGGAAGGAATAGAAGAGGAAAAAAAAGTTTTTTTCTTTATTTTTATATAAATATATATATATATTCTTGGATAGAGAACAGTCTATGCGCGATATGTGTATATGTGAGCACCGCGAGAGAGCGAACGATTGTTCAATACAGAGCAATCAGCCCCGCGAAAATCATGAGTGTGTTTGTGTTAGAGTGAGAGAAAAGATGGAGAGAGAGAGAACGTTAACAAGATAGAAAGAGAAAGTAGCTGATGATGAGCGATAGATGTGTGTCGGTATTTGTGGGTATGTGCGCGTGAGAGAGAGCAAGAGGGCTTGGCCGAATGTGTAACAGAGAGAGGCAAAGGAGGCCGGTGTGATATCGTATGCGATATTGAAAACAACAACAAATAAAAATAAAAAAAAAATAAAAGAGAGAGCGAGAGAAATAAAACAAGCAAAAATATTGTTAGATCACATGTTCGGCACTTTTTTGGCTCATTGGAATGCGCATGTGTTTCAATAATGCCGTTTCTATTGTACCGTTTAGATTATTTGTTGTTGAAATTATTTTTTTTTTTCTCCTCTGGTTCATTGCAAGCAAGAAATAAAGTCCATTTGAATCTCTTTCTTTACTGTCTTTCTCGAAAAGAATAAAAAAGAAAAATAACAATTTGATTCTTCATCGAAACGTTGGTAAAATAAAAACAACAAAATGACTTTTTCACAGCATGACTTATTGACAATTTAACAAGGCAATGCCAATAAGCTACATTTCAAATCTTGATTTTACAACTTTCAAATTGTAATGTAAATATGCGTTAATTTTCAATAAGCTTTGCCAAAATAACTTTTAATATTTTACAATCGTTATGTTAATTGCTTGTTAACATACCAATTTGGTGCGAATAGAAATGTAACGATAATTTTTCAAATCGATGATTTCACACAATTTTTTCGGCATTTGGAAAAAAAAAATTGGGCACCAAAACGGAAGACATTGAGCAAAAGAGACAAAGAGTTAGAAAGAGAGAGAGAGAAAGAGAGAGAGAGAGAGAGAGAGAGAGAGAGAGAGAGTGTTGCTGTCATATTTTGTGTGTTGCTGTCATTCTGAGAAGGGAAAAATGTGAAAATAGAAAAACGTATCAAAAATCATAAATCAAGAAGGAATACATTTTCATATGGTATTGATAACATGAAATGTCATCAGTTTTTTGATGTCTATCTTCAAGAAGTATGTTAACGGTCGAATTCTCACATGAGCCGCTCAATGTGCCTTCAATATTTCACTGCGATTACTTCTTCTTTTTCTTTTTCTTTCGTTTCTTATTTTTATTTACAAAATATGTGCGCGGTCGTGTGCGTGTGTGTCTATGTGTGTGTGTGTGAACGGTCACATGGGTATGATTTGATAATAGAAATAGTGTGATGAGCAGAGCCTAAAATGTATGTGATAAAGAAAACATTTACGAAATGTTTGTGCGCGCTAGCGTATCATATGATATTCTCTCCTTCGCTGTTGGACCGTCGAATCGAAAGAGAACGCCCGAAAGAGAGAGAGAGAGAGAGAGAGAATCTCGTGCTTGTGTTAGCAAGAAACATATGTGCTAGGTACAAAAAGGGAAATAAAAATAATGAAAAATACAAACAAACCGATTAACGCGATGGAACTGTGTATGTAAGTATCTCTTGCAAAGCACATGGTTTCGTTCTTTAATACAAAACTGATGCAACCATTTGAAATATGTTGAAATTGGTTACAGAACATGAGACCGAACCTACTGCGTCTTATTTTTTATGTTTCATTGCTTGGTTTTTTTGCAAATCTCTTTGAGTGGCAGACACTTTTTATTGATTTGCCAATATGGTAATTCTATCCAAATGCATTTCAAACATATAATGCATATACAGAGCAATTTGAAACATCGTAATTTGAGTGTCGAATTTTTTTTTTAGCGCTTTGCTTACACATTTTCGAATGAACACTAAATATTTATAACGCAAGGGCATCCAAAAACTCATCGTACAATTATTTCGACATTTTCTTTTCAGATCGTTTTTATTGATGAAAATGAATGAAAATTGTTAAAATTACTCTAATGCTAATGCGACTTCTAATTTGCTTACCTCCTTTTCTCTATTTCTTCATATCTTCCTCGCTTCTTCTCTTCAAAGTCTCTCTCTCTCTCTCTCTCTCTACCTCTCTCTCTTTCTCTCTTAATATCTCTCTTTTTGTATGCCCTTTTTGTTCATTCTAACGTTCAATTGAAGACAAAACGAAAACAAAATATGAATGCCCAAACAACTGCCATTGACAAGTTGAAACTAAAACAAGCAGGAATTGTAATTCGTGCATCGCATCATTACGTAAACATCGCGTTTTCATAATTAATTTTAGAACAATGGCCATTGCATAGGTTTTGCATTTTGTTCAAAAGGCAGATCATGTACAAATTTTTGCACTTTATTTTCTCTCTCTTCTCTCTCTCTCTCTCTTTCTCTCTCTTTCTCACGTAAAATTACAATAATTTTGATCAAAAAGAAACGAAAAAAAAGTCGTTAAAAGAACAAGAGTATTTGTAAGAAGAAAAGAAAAGAAAAAAACCAATGGATTATACCGCAAAGTCATCGAAAATAACAACATCAATATAAGTTTCTTTTTAACACAATCATCTTGTGTATGTGTGCATTGTGCATATGACTAAATATGTGCTTTGGTTCATGCCATTCATTAATGCCGAACGTGCTCGTAAATCACATTGTGCATGTGACACATTCAGAAACATCTTAAATATGTATCGCGATGATGGTTTCATTAATTTTTGCAAATTGCATGAGCACGCTCATTACGCGCGGTCGTTCATACAATTGTCGTGTTTGCTTGTGGTCATGACGTTATTCAACGGACAACCAATTTGTTTGGTTTTTTGTTTTGCTGCATAATTTATTATGTTGACCAATGCATGACGATGCAATTTTTTTGTTTTTTGTTTTTTGATTTTTTTTTTTTTTTTTTATTCATAGCCTGATTTTTTCAAAATACATCAAGACGCATTAGAATGGGTTTTATTATTTACTATAACCACCACGTATTGCACCAAGATCGAATCGGTTTGAACTAATCGCATTCATATCATATCAATGGCATGCGTTATGTATTTAGTAAATTTTCGATTTCAAACCAATGTTCGTTCGTGAAGGTCAAATAATTGATTTCAATGGCCGAAACGCCGCTTCTTACTTCGATCATGTTGGTTTTCTTTCAATTTTTGGTTCATTTGCGTGTAAAATGTGGCATGCATTTTGTCATTTTTTTCATTGTGTGTTTTTTTTTCTCTTTTAATTTATTTTGTCAGTGGTGCTCAATTTGTCCAACGTAATTAATGAAATTGAAATGGTTTGTATTTCCATCAATTTTGTTTTGGGTTATTGCTAATGAATAAATTATTTGAAATATATATTATCTTTCAATTCATCAACGTAAAGGGGAAATTTGTAACATTTAGAATATTCAACAGGAATAGGGACCGTTTTGTGAATTGTTCAGTAATGTCGCGATTGTTAAAACTTTGAGACTATTTCACAATATTTCAATTCTATGTTGTCAGCTTGACTGTTGTGTTTTATAAAATGAATAGTATAAGAGATATAGGTTTTAAATGTGTTGGAGCTCAATGATGATGGATGTGGGGGTCTCGATCAAAAATCCAGGGGGTCCTTGAAGTAAATTTGTCTTAAAATTGTTCAAAAATCCTTAGAAATTTTGAATAATTTTGAACAATTCTTCAAAAAAACAACAAATGGCGGTCCTAGAGTGTCAGAGGGGGGAAGGCAGAAGTGAGAAGTGGGAATGGGGAATGGGGAAGGAGGAAGGGGGAAGGTGGAAGTGGGAAGGTGGAAGTGGGAAATGGGAAGTGGGAAGGGGGAAGGAGGAAGTGGGAAGAGTCAAGGGAAATCTGTGTCAGAACATGTGAAGTGACGAACACAAATAAAAAATTTAAAAATTTTACCAACACGAACATTTTTGCGAATTAATTTTGGTTATGCTGTATTTCATACGTGAATGAGGGGCATAACATAAATTGAAATGCGTATATATGTGTTAGTGTTTAACGAACATGCTTGCCATATCATCCACATGAACAAACAACGCTGTTGAATACCAATACATATGTACAGTCGATAATATAGCTCTTTTCATGTAGAATGCAGCACAACAGACGAAATGACGACATAAAAATACAATATTGTGAAATAATTTTAATGTTTTTAGAATAATAACTCTTGCAACGTTGTGATGGTAAATCGAAAGCAGTACATTTGAAAACATTTTAAGGTGTATACCCAAGCCGATCAAGTATCAAAATATACATATTGATATCGAGATATATAAACTAATGTTCAATTTATAGCAAACGAATTTATTTTTTATGCCATTTTGGCAATTCAATGTTGGAACCACACAATGTCATTGATGCTTTTTCATTTAAACCATTTGATGATTACATTTGAAATTACTACGTTGAAATATCACTCAACGAGAAATAATGAGCTAAGGACAACCGACAATGACAGTTAAAGAGAAAACAATGAAAATAAAAAAGGCGTCGAATACTGATCGACACAAGGAAATTTTTCAATTGTTCGTGTATTTTTAACTTTTTAAATTTTTAACAGGCTAAAACCCGAGAGAAACACACAAATAGCAATGGCACAAATGAAATCGAGAAATTAAATATGCTTTCAACCATAAGCCATCCATTGGAAATAACCAAATATATCATTACTACAATACATAAAATATTGGGCAATTGCCAAATAATAAAGTGCCCGCCGATACAAAACACTTTTATGCATACATGGCCAAATATTGAAATTGATTTTGTTAAACTTGAACATAAACATCAAGCAACTTTTATTGAGCATTCACTTGAGTCCGATATCAACCGATATTGATTTATGCTGCTTGCCGAAATTGTTATCAAACATGCAAATTTTCTCATAATGTCAAAAGTCATAAATCATCAAAATAACAATTGAAAATCTTACTTGCTTTCTTTACTTTAGTAAAGATATTTTATTCAACAACAACAACAACAACAACAACAACAAAAATGTACTTCGATTCATAATAATCTAATTAATATATAGTCTAACATATTTGGGGAAATTATTTTTTCGATAAAACATTTTCTTCGACTTTCTAGAAATTCAAACAATTGAATAATGAACTTACGATTTAAATTCGTCTTTGGTTTATTTAATCACCTTCCTATCACTTATCTTTAACAAACACTTTTTTTTGGAAATTTAAACATTTTTTTTTTGTTTTCCATTTCAACAAAAGATATTTAAAATTAATTCTTTTTAATAAATTTTCTTTTTTTTTCTCCAAAATCAAATATTCCAAATTGAATTGAATCTGTAAAATGCATGAAACGATCTCAACACATTGAAAATCGGAGAAAAAATGAAATATGCGTGTACTAATGTGAACGTCAATATACTTGTTTAATGCACGTGTTTCATTTGATACTGGATTACATCGGTACGCACTAGCATTTAACATCATGATTAGTTCTTTCCTGTTTCGTTCTTAATTTGATACGATTGAAATTTCTCTTTTCTAACGCGGAAAAGAAAAAAAAAAAAAAAAAAAAAAATTAAAGAAGCATAACAAGTTCATCTGATTTTGTTGTCGTCAAGGCGCATATACTAATCAACTAATCTATAATATATTCTGTTGTCAATCTAATAATATATGTTTTTCAAATTTATCAGGCGCAGTATGTCAACGGATACTATTTTTATTTTATAATCAACACAGCACAGAGCAATGATTGGTAAACATTTTTTGATTGAACGTTTCTAAATTGGACATTTGATAAATGTGCCAAAATTTAAATTGTGTAAAAATGATTGCAATTTTTACACATTGAAATTGCAACAATTTTCTGATGCTTTTCATTTGAATTGACAGAGTTTCAGACATCAATTTTTAAGTAATGATCACTTTCTGGACGATTATTTTAATGCATTCATTTTTCAAGCAATTTTTGACATTTTGAGATTTTTTTTTTAAGTGATTTTCCAAATTCAATTTTTTCATCTTAAAGCAATAACAATCTTGCTGAGAAAAAGCAAAATAAATGAATTTCAGCACAATTTTATTGCATTTCAATTGAATTTTAGCTAACGAATATTAAATCATCAAATAAATTAATTGAAAATATTATTATTCAATGAATTTGATTTTTATTTTCATTTAATTTGATTCGATTAAATGATTTGATCAAATTTTTCGATATATATATTTGATTGAAAGGAAAATGTTTTTAATTAAACTTTCAATAATTGATTTTATTCAAATTAATATCGCACTGGAATAAATCGCAATTTATTTGGTAATTTGTAACCTTCAAGTCCAGCCAATTCTTTAGCTTTATTAAAAACGGCCATTATTCCTGAAATTACTTGTTGATGCCCAACTGCTTTAATGGCAATCATATTTTGAAGCATATCTTCACAATAAGCGTAAATTATTTGGATATCAGGACTGTTTGGATGTTGCATCTCTCTGTAAAATATATTTTTATTTTTTTTTTAATTTGAAAAAATGAGGAAAATATGAAATGAAAATATAAAACAAAAGAATATACATACACCAGTTGACGACGATTCTTCAATAACGATGCGTACGATTCAAATTCCGTTTTTAAACTGAAAACAACAAAATGAAAAAAAAAAAAAAAAAAAAAATTAGCATTCAATTGAGGTGTCTGTTGAATGTTTGAAATTAAAACTATTGGGAATTTAACTGACTTGTCGAAATCGTCATCACTGAAAGCGCTTGTTTGATTTTGTTTATTATAAGTCATCATAAACTCATATAGTTTTCTATTCACAGCATCGGCAAGTCTATCGAATTGGCTAAAAGTGGAATTTTCATCAAAAATCTCTTCGAATTTTTTTTTTTTTTTTTTTTTTCTTTCTTTCTTTTCATCATTGAAAAAAATTCTAGAGAAAAATTATCAAAATTCATTTATTGTTGAAATTGAAATGAATCGATACTTACAATGTTGATCCCATATTCAAAAATGTGTTGGCTTTATCTTTTAATGTATTCATAAGTGGATTTTTTGATTGTTTTGCATTGTGATTTGGAAAACCTCCCATCATAACTTGAGGTCCAAAGCATCTACAAGAGACAATTGTTTGTTTGAATAAGTAATAACAGTTTAAAAAAAAAAAGAGTTAAAAAAGTGCACTTTAAAACTGAACCTTCTCCACCAATCATGGGGATTAATTTCTGAAATGGCTTCTTGTACAAATGGTTCGTAAATAATAACATCGACCATTCGAATATTAGTTTTTGTCGTATACAATTTCATTGGTGGTCCAAATTCCGGTGGTATATAAACGGCTTCAATCACACTCACCTATTTGATTAAATAATAATTACGCATTATTCAAATGAATCTCTTACTAAACTATTTATATTTTGTTTTCCATTGAAATCAATTTTTTATTCGCTTACCAAAGCCACGGCCAATATGCTCAAAATAATAAATCGTGACATTGTGCGAATGTCTTAAATCGAATGTAGTCAAACAGTTGCGATTCCACAATCAATGATAATAACAAAGTACTAACAATTACCTTTTTATAATGTCCTGTTTAATAATGTCATTTTCATAAATTATCCAAAATGTTATAATGAACATTTTTCGCGCACATTTGTCATTGACGGAGCTCGTGTTATCATATACATCTAAAGGTCATATTCAAATTATCAATTTTAATTGGAATATCTTTCTTTGTTTACGTCTAAACACTTTTTTTTTTTTTTTTTACAATTCACATCAATCGAATGATATTTGCATTTAACTTATGGAAAAATTAATTTTGTTCACATAAGTTTATTGCAAAAAAAAAAAAAAAGAAAAAATTTTCTTCATTTAAACGACTATCATATGGTAAAGATAAATTTCATTACCACGTTTTATTATTCATTAATTGCCATACATGTCCATTTATTGTGACTTATTACACTTACGTATTGTCATTTCTTGTTTTTTTTTTTTCTTTTTTTTTGTGATCTTCCTCACTAGGGGCTCGAAGTATTGAAAGGAAAACATTGTAAGAGAAGAGAATAACAATATCGTAAAATGAGAGAAAAATTGGTGGAAAATGAGAGAGAAAATTCATAAATATGACGAAAATATTGTGAAACCGTTCAAAGAAATAACAAAAGCGTATGAACAGTAATTTAACCAGGAATTTTGTTTTTTTGCGAGAAAAGAAAATAGCATTTGTTAATAATGGTATTTTAGTAATTTTTACGAAACCAAGTTTAACAAAAACTATATGAAAACAAATGAATAAATATAAAATAAGAAAAAACGTTGCAGCAGTTTATTTTCAATTGACATTGAAGGATTTAATGAAGTTGAAAACTTTTCCGTTGTCACATTCTAGCTTAAAGTTGAATAAATTCACGATGACACATTCAAGCATTTTATTATGCATTCTTGCGGTAACTTTGGTGAGTTTTTACGATTTTTTTTTTTTTTTTTTGTTCTTTTATTGTGGATTATTATTCAAAAAATTCATTTTTTCTTTCGTCTAACTAGATTTCAGTCATTAAGGTTGATTCGGTTCAACAACAATTGCCGATACCGAAAACTAATATCAAAATTGTTCAGGTTAAAGTTGACGAATCTATTTACGCTGATATAAAACGAGAAATTGAAAACAGCTGGACGCTAAAGTAAATTATATCGGTTTTCTTTTAATTTTTGTTTTATATTTCGATTGATGTGTTTTTTTTTCTCAATCATTAGATGTATCGGGAACCCATTAAAGGATATACCAACAATAATGAAATTATTGAAAGCAAAAACTAATAAGTTGATTAAACGTAATACTGATGTGTAAGTGCTCTTTCTTGTTTTATTATTAATAATTGATTTTTAATAGGGCTCGACACTGTCGTGACAACAACTCAAAAAAAAAAAAAAATAATATTATTTTTTTTTTTTTTTCTTATTAATATTATTATTATTATTATTTTTTTCTTTTTTTTTTTTTTTTTTTGAGTTGTTCTTTTTTTTTTTCACGACATTGTCGAGCCCTATGAAAAATCAATTTTTTACCTTTTGATCCAAATTTAACGGTTGATTCTAATGTATCTTGTATGTCTACATCCCGTCTATAGTAATTTTGACGATGTTGTCAAGAAAGTAAACAAAAAGCTCGACGACTATCAGAATAAATACAATACTAAAGCTGATATATACACCGATCGTGAATTTGCTAAGTATGTTGCATATTTGTTTTTCTTTTTTTTTCTTTTTTTAATATTTTGTAATAACCAATAATTATAGAGATTCATTCAATTATTTTATTCTTTGAACGCAGACTTAAAAAGGAATTCGATGAGCAGGGAACAAAATTGAAAAATTTCCTTAGGCGATTGTAAGATCATTCTATTTTTAATTGGTTGTAGATCTTTAAATAATTTTTTTTTTTTTTTTTTTTTTCGAAAAATTATTTCGTTTTTATGTTACTGCAGGGAAAAAGAAAACCCTCAACGACCCGGGGTCATCGAAGCAGTTTACTATCACTGTAATGATATGCTTGAAAATTTGGTTCTAATTCAAGCCGTCGGTATAAAGAAGACTGCACGTGGCATGTTTATATAGAAACTACTTTGTTCTATGGAATACACCATACATGATTGTCATGTAAATTACATTGGTTTACATTGTACGATGAAGTAATAAATCTTTGTGCAAATACAAATGAAAATTTTCTAAGATTTTTTTAATTTATAGATTTTATCAGGAATTTAACTCTTTGCAAATGAACAACAACAACAACAAAAAGACCTTGAACATTTGTAATTATTTTTGAATATATTTGCGCAAATTTTGCTTTGTATTTTTGTATTTGCAAATGATTTGAAAAAACAAAATGTCTGTTCAGTTCGATAGAATCTCAATCCACCTACTTCAAAGTTCATTTTTTACTTAATTATTCATCATTCGAATTTCGTATAACTT
Source organism: Resseliella maxima (assembly GCA_029041755.1). Taxonomy (NCBI): domain Eukaryota; kingdom Metazoa; phylum Arthropoda; class Insecta; order Diptera; family Cecidomyiidae; genus Resseliella; species Resseliella maxima. The sequence continues at coordinate 322,008 of JAQOWM010000784.1, forward strand.
GAAATTTTTTTTTTTTTTTTTATTTTCAATTTTAAAATTAAAATTCTAACCAATTTTCCAGGAGCGTATTTTTGTAAAATGTCCAGTCAACTCATTATGCTATTGCTATAGTATTTGCTATTTGATAGGTCCTATTAAATAGTATCTAGTATGTGCTATTAGCATACTAATATTAATTATCATCAAAAATCAAACACCAATCATCAACTATCAATCACCATCATCATGGTTATCATTATCAAGATCACCGTTATCATCATCATTAGCAACAAGAAGATAAATGATAATAATAGTATGCTAATAGCACATACTAGATACTATTTAATAGGACCTATTAAATAGCAAATCCTATAGCAATAGCATAATGAGTTGACTGAAAATTTCTTAAAAGGTGTTTTTTTTCGTACGAATGACAATTATGTTTATCAAATTGTTCACGATCAAAACTGCGTTCTATTCGTATATTGGTGTATCGATCATGGGTGTTGAAAGAGTTTGATAAAAAAAAAGAAAAAAAAAAAAATCGAAAATAAAGTGGAAAAAAACAAGAACACAATGAAAATAAATAACATAAATTCATCATAATGAAACCAGCTGAATTTAATTTTTCTTTATTGCTATGGAATTTGAATATATCATGCATGATGAATGAAAATGTATAAAAATGTGGATTAACTTATTGTTTCGAAACATTGTTGAATTTGATACGGTACTTCGTCGACATTTTAGATCTGCATTTATTCGCAATGGCTCGATCAATTATTATTTTGTATATTTGCTCGGCAATTCTGGTAAATAATTTGATTTTTATGTGAATTTTTCATTGAATTTAAATCGAAGAGCATTTTTTTTTTTCAACAGCTTTCAGTTATCAAAGCTGATATGTTTCCAAGAGAATTACCAAAAACAAAAACTCAAATCCGTATGGTCAATGTTACGATTTATGATGCATTTTACAATGAAGCCAGGAAAGAAATAGCCAGAAATTGGTGGCTAAAGTATAATTTTTTTTTTTTTTTTTATGTCAACTTTGTTTAATTTCACTTATTCGGAGCAATTTTTTTTTTCTCGTCAATTTAGATGCTATGGTGATAGTGAGAATGATTCTAAAGAATCGCAAAATGCCATTTTAAAGGCAATTAAAGCATCAACGTCACTATGCATGAATGGTAATTGTTAATATTTACGTGGAAATTAAATATTTATGAAATATTTGCCGAATATTTACAATATTTTTATTTATTTTCTTTTATTGTATCGTCACCTCTAAGGTAAACGTGAAAGTGAACTGTTAGTGTCATTTGTTTTAACTCTTTGGATCAAATAAAATTCTTTTGGCATTAAATATTGTATAGCAATAATAAATCTCATTTTTACTTTTAGTGATTTTACTCGCATTGCCAACAAAGTAAATGAAAAACTTAATGAATTCCAACAGATTTACAATACAAAAGCTGAAAAGAAATACACTGATATTGAATACGCAAAGTATGTTATTATTACATTTTGTTTTTTTTTTTTTTTATAAAAATTCAAGTGTTATTCTAATAAAATCAATTCAAAACACAGGCTTCAAATGGATTTCGATTCGCATGCTTCGAAATTGAAGAAATATCGAGAGTATTTGTAAGAGAAATTGATTATTTTTTTTTTTTTCTAAATTCAACACAAACAAATAGATTCGAAAATGAATGAATTTTCATAAGTGAACGTTTTTTCTTTATCTCTAAAAATGTAGGGAGAAAGAAGAACCTAAAAGAACGGCTCTTCTACAAACCGTTTTTGATTATTGCGAAGATATTCTTGAGAATTTAATTGTAATTAAAGCTGCTGGTTTGGACGAAACTGGATGGGGTATGTTTTCTGCTTTAAAAAAACCGGGAGTATTTGTTGGTTACCAGGGATATAAAGCTATAAATAAGGAAAAAACAAAGAAAAAACCTATCAGCAAATGAGTTTTAACAAGAATTGCAATGCGAAATATCATGATGAATTATCATAATGGCATTTCATTGATATTAATGATGATCGAGAATAAATTTTTTCTGCATCATTTTAAATTTTTTCTTTTATTTGAACAACAATGCTATTTTTATCTTGTTTTTAAAGTATTTCTTGGTTTAAAAAAAAATCTTGATGCATTCGATTCACATCGCAAAAAATCCATATCACGAATGACACAAATTTTTCCAAAAAATTTGCAAATTTCCTCATAAAATATATTTTCATTATAAGATTTTCTCGAATGGATTCTCTTCGAAAGAATGGAAAATTTCCGTTTAGGATAAAAAAGATGCAAACTCAAAAAAATTCACTGTATATTCAATCATTTTACTGTATAGAAATCTCTGGATAGGATTACGATTCAAGCACTTCGTTTGTTTAAATGCAATGCTCATAACAGTGAAATTAAATTTAAATACAATTACTTGTTCATTTCCACGTGTCTTTCAATTTGATCATATTATACCAGAAAAAAAAGAAGGAGAAAAATCCCCGTTGAATGACCGAAATTATCTCAAAAAACATGAAAAACAACCATTGCCAGTAATTAATGAATATAAAAAAATGTTTTTTTTTTCTTTTAAATTCATTTTTTTTTTTTTTTTTTTTTTGTTAGTTTACAAATTGTAGATGCATTAAAAATTACATTTCCAATATTCCAACCGAGACACTTGAAGAATGGGCCCATTTAAGTCTAGGGGTTTGGATGTCATTCAAATAGATGCGAATATGTAAATAATCTGCGAATTTTTTTGCAAATATATTCGCATATGGCGGAGAAAATTGCAAATGGCGGCCGAATATATTCGCAGAATATTCGCAAAAAATTAAGCTATTTGCAAAAATCATGAGTCATTTGCAAAACTTCATACTTCTGTATGAGAATATTAGGCTGCCATATTGAATCGAATTTTAACAATTTATGCGAATATTTTGCGAATGATTCATATAAATAAAATTTTGAATCCATTATAAGCGAATGAGGTTATTTGCGAATAGATAAATTCCCCTAGATTTAAGTGTACAAATTAATTATGAAAATAGTTATGTTTTATGAGCAATAAACCGTAACATAAACATTGTACAAGTCAAAGGTTGTTAAACAAACACACGAAGTTTAGTTCAGAGCTCATTGTTTGTTTTTAAATTTGTTGGCGAGTTTTGTTCCTTTTTTTTTTTTTTTTTTTTAGTTCTGAACATTCTAATAATAGTGTTGGTGATTTTTACAACGCCGCTGATTTGAGTACAAACGAACAGTCAGATGAGCGATTTAGCAAATAAACACATATGTTTTCTTTTCTTCTTTGTCATTTTTGCTTATACTACCCGCTGATCTGCTTAAACGGTGAATTCCCTCGAAAATATCATGTAACATTAGTCGATATAATTTATGATAATTATCATCAATTATAATTAATGTTTATTGATTGACACTAGAGATATTGGGACGATTGGTTTATTAATGTTCCAAATATACACATTTACTTCTTCGAGCAAAAAAAAATTAAGAAACACAACTTGTCAACATGATTTGCAATAAATGATTTACGTTGAATATTAGCAAAACACATATTCATTTTGGCCTTTTGTTCACATCTCATGGATTTATTTGAATGTTGCTTTTCAAAATGGTTTGAAATGCATGTCAACTGACACAAAAATTGAATTTAGTGTAAACGTTAACTCCAATGAGGATCAAATTTAACAAGCACGATCTTAAGTTGAGGAAAAAAGAAAAAAGTTAAATTCAACATAAATTCAAATCGACAAATTCAGAACCCAACGAGAATACAGTTTATTTCAGTAGTTTACAAAGTTATTTTATCGTTGAATATATGTAATGCTTCAATAACTCGTTGCTTTTTCTTTCATGCGGAAAACTACTATGAGCCAATTATCAGCTGTATGTGAAATTTTTATTTTTTTTTTTTTATCAATTGTCTCGACCATAAACCATAAACGAAAACATAAAAAAGGTTAGTCAAAAGCAAAAAAAAAAAAAAAAAAAAAAAGAAAAAAAAACATAACAAAAAGACGGAACTTCATTTATTGCATCAATACCGCACATTATGGTACATTCACAGGTATAAACGAGCGAACAAATGAATGCGCCTAAAGGAAATGAACAATGGAAAAACACTTGTATTTAGATAAATAAATAAAGGTTCTACAAATTTCAAGCATTTCTTTGACACGACTATTTTTATTGACTTTTGTATGATGCATTTACAAAATAACAAATAACTATAAACTAAACTGTGTTGCACTCACAAAAATACACATAAAATTTATAAATAAATAATACTAAATCTTTGAATAAGATTTTAATGTTAACAAATTATCTCATTTATAAATAATAGAAACATCAACAATCACATTTTACGATTTATTAAGACTGGGTCATGCAATTTGTTACAATTATACTGTATTACAATGGAAAAAATGGATCATTTCTGTGAAAATCCTCATCAAACAATCAAAATCAAATAATAAAAAAAAAAAATCCTTATCTCCATTTCATTCATCTCATTTTATTCTATTATCAAAAAATAAATGATAAATGTTTGATCATTAAAGAAAAATGAACGAAAACGATTTTTCGAAAAGTATTTACTTATATTTTGATCTTCAGGGAAAAGTTGAATTACAATTTATAAAAGAATAGCAGTCAATTCATGCGATTATTCCAAGCAAAAAAAAAAAAAAAAAAAAAAAAAAAAAAAAAAAAAAACACGCACATATTGCTTAGATCAAATGTATAATGGATTCAAGGTTGTAGCTCTATGTCGCAACAGTTTTAAATTTATTGCTTATAATTAGCGCACTATAAATCCAAATCATTACTTTCATTGTTAACAATTTGAATTTGCACTTTATTCCCAACAATTTTTCCAGCTTATTGATTAACAAGTAAAATTAAGAAAAAAACACGATGACAACATTTTTTTTTCTTTTCATTCGTTTGTTTGTTTAATAACACTCATTATCAGTTGAATAAAAAAAAAAAGGGCCAACGATTAAATTTTTTTAATAACACTAAATCTGCATATGAATAACATGGCTATTTTTAATATTAATTTATAAATGTGGTTTGACGACAATATACACACATTTCCTAATGATCACCCTTTGACCTGTTTGCTCTTTTTATCAATGGATTCACGCATTTGAAATATCACAATATAGCTTTATATTTAAAAAAAAAAAAAACACACACACTTCTGGACGGAATTTTTATGGAACATCATTGATATGAATATTATTATTTGGATTTATAATTGGTATAACAAAACGTCTATTGACCAAATATTCATATTTATAGAATTCAAGGGGTTAATCATTCATCATTTAAAATGATAATGAACTGTATCAAGTACATGAGATGAAAAAAGTAATTGAGAATTGATTTTCGCAAGAAATTATTTGCACTTGTCAAAAAGAAAAACAAAAAAAAAAAAAAAAATTAAAAAAAATGGTTCCTTTGGAGGGAAAAAAATTTCAACAAAAACTTCATCAATTCAAGATAATTTATTTTACCTTTGTATCCAATTGCACATTTTCATTCAGTTTTGATTCTAAATTGTTATTTCTTTTTTGTGTAAATCACTCAATAAAAGCCAAAATCATATAAAACACTTGATTATTTGATATCAAAACTAAATATTTATCTATTTAATAAAATCAACAGAAAAATGTGTGCCAAACAAAAATTGTGAATGTCTCGTGTGAATCTCATTGCTTCGTGTAGATCATCAACTCAATGATGTTGCTTGCGGTTGCTGTCAGTCATTTTTTTTTCTTCTTTTTTTTTTTGTGTGTGTCTTTCTTTGCTCTCTTCCATTCACTTTTTCGGGGATTTTTTCGGCAAACAATAAAAAGTTGGCCATTAATCAATGTTGATTAAGATGAAATTGTCAATGAGTGCTTTTCAATGAGACATTGATGTTTATCAAATCGATTAGTTTAGAATTCAATTTATTTCAAAATAAAATTGATAAAGAAATTCCATTTAAAAATAATACATAATTTATCATGGCATTAATTCCATGTTTATTTTATAAAATTGTATTATTTATTTATAGTTTTTAATTAATCCAAATATCCAAGCCTCAATATTTTAAAATTTACTCAAATAAAATTATTTCAAAAAATTTATTAAATTTACTTAAAAATAATAAAATGAAAATTCTGTTCATTTTTTGGAATTTTTCTGTTTGTCCGTCGATTCGGATGAATTTTTCCAAAGATCATCTTTGTTTAAGAATTTCATTGTTCCATTGTTTCCACTGTAATGAATATTATTTTTGTTTGAACCGGTGCCCAAATATAATTTTCCCGAATTGCCAACATAATTAATTTTACCGGAATTTTCACCAACTTTAACTCGTGTCGAATTTCCAATTATATCCAAATGGCCTGAATTACTTTTCATATCAATTTTATTATCGTTTCCAATAATTCTCAAATGAATTTTATTATTATCAACTGTAATCCTTTTACTATTTCCAATATATTCACGTTTTTCCATTTTTCCTTATTTCATCATCAATTAAACAAATTAAAAATTTATTCCAAAATATTGGCACGTTTTGTTATGTTCCGCATCAAATGTTTAACTACATTTGTTGTGTTTTATCGCGTTCGTTTTATGTACAAGACCAAGCACTAGATCCTCATTGGATATTATCATATAACAACAACAGCAGCAAAAACAACAAAAACAACAAAAATAATAATAAAACCTAAACACATTTTCATAGCCATACAATTCGATAAGTGGCTCACTTGACTATGCCACGCAGAACAACGTGGATATAATTAAATCAATTGATAGATAACAAATAGCGTTTGACGTATAGCAAAAGCCAACCTAACGAATGAAAAACATTAATCGCACAGTTCATATACAAAACATAACGAATCGGTGTTTCCCCGAGATGCCACTTTTTATTTTTATTTCTTTTTTTTTTTCACTATTTAATCGAATCGAACGAAACGGCAGTCATTATGCAGAGTACTTTTGCGCATTTCGTACACAGAAACAAGCCAAAGATCACAACATTTCAAGGAAAATATTATGAAATCGTTCTTATTGAAATTTTGTTTTGATTTTAAGGTGTTATGGCATGTGGCTTTGCTCTTTTATGAATCAAATTGTTACATTGTAAACTATTAATTATTACTGCAAATTGGAAAATTAAAATTTAAATGTACGTTGTTTTTTTTTTAATTTTTCGAATAATTTCATTTTTGCTTGTAATTTTTTTGTAAGTGCTTTAAAATTCAATTTTAACTTTATTTTCATTGAAAATTATTTACAATTCATAATTTTTATTAAATTCATTGAAGTCAAAAATAGAAACAGAACGATTTATTCAAAATATGAATAAATGAATAAATTTGCAAGTGAATAACTGCTGGGATCTGAATACATGATAAGTTAAAAGTAATTCAATTTCTTTCAAATACAACAGATTTTGCTGATGGGGTTTGTTACATATCCCAGTCCAGAGAGTAAAACTTGAATTTTGTTTGTGTTTTTATCTTAAATTCAAACTGAGAAATTGTCCAAGGACAATCCCATGACATTGGAGAAAAGCTATTCCAATGTAAAATGTATAAACGTCGATTTGCTTACAAATTTTACGTTTCCAAACACATGAAACGCGTTCATATATCAGAAAATTAAAAGAGCGATTGATTTGTTACAGTTGGTGCTGCTGTAGCCGATTCATTACACATACGCTTCATACGAAAAATGATCAACGGACAAAAAATTACTTGCAACACAATCAAAACACATGCAATATATGAAATATCAAAACGATTAATTTCAATTGCGTTTTCGATCACATTTAAATTAAAAAAAAAAAAAAAAAAAAAATAAAAATACGCAAGTCAAATAGTTGGATTGGAAAACATGTTTAATTAGATGATTCCTATTTTATTAATTTGCAAATTCGTAGGTAATTGAATGGCTATTCTTTATTATTAAATTTTTATGAAAAATCTTATTTAAATTAATTAAATTAATTAGATTTTAAAAATACAAAAATTTATTTTCAAAAAATGTAACTCAAACCCTGCCTCGGCGAGGCTATGTTTGTTGCGTAGGTCATGGAGTCCTTTTGCATAGAGAGTGAATGACAGCCTGTGTCTCCGGAAAATGATGTTAGTTCCAGGTTACTGTGCAACAGTTGGCTGACCGGAAGATAGGGTGGCTTAGTGTCACTACTCCCACACGTATCCGTAACCCAACACATATATGTGTATATATACACAAGTATCGAAACTATCTTCGGA